>JAKSZT010054030.1:52705404-52943646 GCA_026826555.1 Tolypeutes matacus
TTGTTTATGTATGTTCATATATGAATAATATACTTAAATGATTTTTTTTTAAATAGGAAAAAAAACTATTTGACAGCAAGACTTAAAAAATAGTTTTTAAAAAGTATTTTCTATATTAGGAATTATCACATTTTCACCAATCAGACTAAAACAATGAATTTAGTGCATTAGATTTATTTTCATGAATATGTTTGTTTTGTTAGAGCAGTGATTTTTCTCTTTGTGGTGTAATCCAGTTTATTTCTAATTTTCTAATTTCTATTATAATTTGGAATTTTCTCTAACTGCTTCACATAAGAATGACTTATTGGCCTGAATTATTTTTCATATAGTTTGCTCCTCCCATTTCAGTTGGAACATATATTTACAGGATATGACATTATGTAACCACCTGTTTAAAATTAAGTTCTTTTTTTTTTTTTAAAGCCAAACATATATATGTCTACTGGAAGTGAAATAGTCACACAGAACAAGAAAAGAGGCAGCATCTGTCAATGGGAAAGCTTCTACAGATACCAAAGGTGGGCTACATTTGTCCTTACAGTGTAAATGTAAGATATATCCTTCTGGATTCAGTAAGCTTAATCCTTGTTGTGCAATGGTCCTTTGTAGCAAAGAGCTGAATTCATGTTCATGAAGAATTGATGCAATTCACCTATGCCATTGGTAGAAATGTGCAGATATATCTATGACTCTTTTTTACCAACTTGGTATCAGCAGAGCCATATCCTTCTCCAGAAAAGAGAAAGTGGAGTTGGGGGCTCCAGACCAATAGCAATGTTTTCAACTTTGCAGAATCACAGAAAGTCAAATCCGTTATAGTCCATCACTCTTATTTTAATTGAATTATTCTTATTCTGATTTTGGCCTAGTGATTCTATCAATTTTCTACATAGACATTTCATATTTTCTGTCACATGTGAAATATAATCTTCAATTTCAGTTTTACAATCCTTTATCATTCTTTATGTCTACAAATGTAATATCAGTCAATTTAAATTAATTTTATTACTTTAAAATTGGGTATATAAAGTAAAATTGATATATATGCCAATAAAACATAGTTTATTTTACATTGGAAGTCCATTCCAAACCAACTGGCTTTGCAGGCAGTTATTTTTCCTAGAAATATTTACTTATTTTGATGTATTATGGATCTTTTATAATATCCCCAAATGGAGAATTTTCAACACTAGAAAATGAAGGTGACTTTGTTAAAAAGAAAGTTGACTTTTGAGAAAATATCAGGTTAATTATTGTGAGAGCATAAGCTCATTTTTCTGAATTCATCAACTTGTTCTATATATATCTCAGACTTTCAAAATGATAATATCTTTGACGGGAGAAAAATCTATTACATATTCTCACTGACTACAATTCTTCACAAAGAAGCACTTCAAACTAAAATATATAATATGAGTTGTATATACTAAAAGTCAAATATATTTAGTCACAGTTCAACAATCTTATTGCTAGCAACAGTGATGAATTAGTAGATAAGATTGTTAGAGTTATATAACTTGAACAGTCTTATTTTTTAGTCTTATCAAATTCATAATTGTCACTCTGAAGAACAACGAATGGGTTTCAGGGATCCTGGAGATTCAGAAAATTTAAGCATGTGCATTTGCAAATGTGTATAAACTCATGTTCATTTTCTTGTAAGGGACTCCATCAAAGTTTTGAAATTATATTTGATTGAAGCAAAACTAAGAAATATTGTACCAGTTTTAGACTTGGTCATAATGTCTTTTATCTCCAGCAGAGAAATGATAGGAGAAAATGCCTTTTCTATATTGTCTACTTGTAGTTTATCTGAAAAGTCCCAGTTTATACCTCCTGTGCCTTACTAGTTATTAGAGAGTCCCTTTGTTTCTCAAAGTGTACCTGTTTTGATGATAAATGATATGGTCATTCTTATGAGGACAGAGACTGAAGCCAAGCTGGCTGGCATCAAATGCCATTTCTCCAGCTTAGCTGTGAGACCTGGTGCCACTTAGTTAAATGTTCTGTGCCTCAGTTTCTTTATCTGTAAAGGTAAGCTTCGTAGGTTGCTATAATTATAAATGGATTAATGTTTTTAAAGTTTTTTAAATAGTGGTATATAAGTGCAATGTATATGTTTGTTAAATAAATAAAATATTTTAAAGAAAGCAAATTGGATTTATATCATTATAGAGAACCTCAAATTATCTACCTTCACATCTTTCTTCATTCAGTTCCTTCTTAAGCCTGATATACTTTTTCCCTGCCTCCTCAATTGCCAATTTCCAACTTCTGGCATGAATCTTTCCTCAATCACCTGCTTGATTCCTCTTCGAACCTCCCATAACTCTCTAGCTCTGTCAATGTACAACCTTAGAAAAAATCTATTTTTATAATCCTCCCACCATTCTTACAACAATGTAAAAAAATTTTTAGATGTCAGGACAAAGGAGTTTCTCGTTTCTGTACCCCACAGCACTTACTGTATGTGAGGAAGCTGACTCCTGTCCAAAATCCTATGTGTGATTTTTCAGGTCAAACCATAAATAATTTCAGAGGCTTTACTTGACAGGCCTCATGAGGAAAAGCTGCCTTCCCCACAACAGACTCTCTTGAAGGGAGTTGCAGTCAAGAACTCAGAATCCCCCTGGCTAGTTCTGCTCTTAAATTTATCTGCATTCTTAGTCCAATTGCCTCCATTCAGAGGCCTCCCTATCAGGGGCTCAAAATTAAGGCTTGCTGTGATATTATTATTATTTGATATTATTTATGAATCCCCAAAAGAGAAAGTCTGTTTGTAAACTAATCTGTTCCTCTGGGTTTGATACTCTTTGATTGTATTAAATTCAAAGTTTTAAAGTTTACTTGATAAACTCAATTTAGGGCTTTTGATTCAACTATGTCAGTAGGGCATGACTCAGGGTTGAGTCCCCGCCCCCTTGGTGGGCTGATATAAAGGGGCACTCACACAAGAAGATGCATGAGAAGAGAGGGAGAGCTCTGTCATGTTTGATCCTGGGTCCCCAGGGAGAGATGAGCCATTCGCCTGACTGTTTGCAGCTAAAGAGAACAGAGCAGCTGAGCAGCTGAAAAGGCCAAGAAAGAAATGAGCTCTATGCCAGAGACTTATATAAGAAGCCCTGAGAGACCAGGCAGAGATCATATGCCATCTTGCCACAACACATGGCAGCTGACTTTGGTGAGAAAGTACCTCTTATGGTATCTGGGGTTGGATTTTCCACAGCCTTGGGACTGTAATCTTTTACCCCAAATATATACCCTTTATAAAGCCAACAGATTTCTGCTACATTGCATAAGCCTTTGGAAGACTAATACAGAATTTGGTAACAGGAGTGGGGTACAGTCTAATGCAATTACCAAAAATGCTAGAATGATTTTATAAATGGGCAAGGGGTATTTTTTGGAGCAATTGTGAGATGCTTGATAGAAAAGGCCTCGATTGCTTTGAAGAGACTGTCGGTAGGAATATGGATGCTAAAGAGACTTTTGATGAGGCCTTAGAAGGAAATGATGAAAATATTATTGGTAACTGGAGTAAAGGAGATCCGTGTTTTAAAGTTGCAGGAAGTTAGCCAGATTAACACCTGATATTATATGTAAGGCAGAGTTTGAAATTGGCTAACCTGGACATTTAGCTGAAGAACTTTCCAAAGTAAACATGGAGAATTCAGCTTGCTGCTTCTTGCAGCTTATAGCAAAATATTAAACAAAAGATATAAGCTGATAACTGAATTGTTGGACACAAAGAAACCAGAAACTTATACTGGAAATTCCAAGCTTCTAGAAATGAAGACCCCAGATGATAGGGGCTAACTAAACTTGAAACTTGTAAACCAGGATTAAAAATGCAATTATCCAGGCAAGACTTGTGGAAAGTGTTACTGTGTGATGGCTTGGATGCCTGCTTCCTGCATGCTAAACCAACAAGCCTTTTGTGAGCTCTGTATGAACAAAATCACTATCAGCCTGAACTAAAAGGGACATGGAGGGGAGAGGTGGTAGGGAAAATGGCTTTAAGAGATAAACCATGGAAGTTGATGTCTGGGATTAAGACATCTCCTTGGGCCAATGAGGGACCCCACCCATCTGTACGGAGAGGGTGAGTTTGCCCTGGCATTTGAAGAGGTATGTTCCAGCCCACTATTCAGGGAAAGTTTTGCTGTCCCAGGCTACAGAGAGGGTGGAGCTCATTCCCCAAGGGTTGGGGAGAGTGAGGTCACCACCCCAGTGCTCTGAGAGGGTTGGCTTATTCCCCATAGATTAGGGAAGGCCAGGTTTACCTCACTGTTGGGAAGAGATGGGGCCTGTATGCAAGAGATGAGAAAGAAAGTTGCCACCACCTCACTGTACTAAGGGGATTGAGATAATACCCCAGAGATTAGGGAAAGTGTGGCTACTACCTCAATGTTCTTGGAGGGTGAGGAAGCCCTGAGAGACCAGGCAGGGATCATCCACCATCTTGCTTCAACATGTGGCAGCTGACTTTGGTGAGAAAGTACCTCTTATGGTACCTTGAGTTGGACTTTCCATGCCCTTGGGGCTGTAAGCTTTTACCACAAATAAGTACCCTTTATAAAGTCAACAGACTTCTGGTACTTTGCATCATCACCCCTTTGGCAGACTAATGTACATACCTTATGAGCTTCTATGTGCTTCCTTATTGAGAGTAGGAGTGGGGAGGAAGTGTCTTTGAAGACACTTTTCTCCACTCTGACTCAGTATTCAATACTTTTCCACTCATAGCCTTGTTCTTCCCTCCTCCCTCCTGCCAGGTATGTAAAACTGCAGAAGCCTTACTTTGAGGCACCCTTGCCAGTAAAACCACCACCAGGTCTGTGCTGATCCATCTGATCCTTGCCTAGTGCTATCCCATCAGGATAAATGCAACATGTGGAGCCAGCATTTTTTCTGGGTCCAATTAGCTTCTTCCTTATAACATTGCAGTAGGTGATTGAAGCCTTAAGTGTTACATTCACTTAGGCTTGTTGTCTTAATCAGCTGCTTTGAACACCTGGCAGCTCAACTTAGTGCTCTAAGCTCAACTTAGTTCTTGACAGTAAGCAAAATAATTTTTCCATTGAAAGAGTGTTTGCTCAAAACAATTTTCCTCCTAGGGAATATTTGAATTTCATTAGGGATGGGGAAATTCTTAAGGAAGTATAGAGAACTATACTCATTTAGAAGAAATTAGGAAAAGTCTGGAGTATTCTAACCATAATAGTAAGCCAGCCACAGTGGGAAGAGTCCCCATAAAAATGAGTGCACTGTGAAGCTGGCTACTCAAAGGGAAAAAGTCAATCCTGTATTGAATTCAGCAGACCAAAATGTCAGACAAAATTTTCTTCCCCTCTCCAAACCCCTTATTCTGGACTATGGAATTATAGTTTCTTATCAGGTTTGATGAGCCATAGGGAATGAGACCTAATTTAGCAATACCTTCAAAATAGTGAATAAATGAACTGAAACCAGTGCTAGTTTTGTAACCCCAAGCCCATAAAACTGTTTACTTCATCATATAGTTTAATTAATTCAGCTTTTGTAAGTAACCATTGAACTCTGTAAATATTGTATTCATAAGGGCATTTCAAACTCATTAGGTTTTTTATTAGAACACTTGTAGCAATTTTAGACCTGAGAAAGACAGGTCAAGTCAGTTTCCCTCAGGTTAAATGGAGCTAGAAACTCCAAAATAATTCATCAGGAGTCTCTAATGATTTTAGCGACATATTTTAGAAAACCAGTTTTGTGAGTGTATCTTTTATACATATATTATTAATAAAAATATTAAATATCATTAAAACATGTTGCTTTGTTGATAAATATTTATAGAAATTCTAATATTTCTTGGCTTCACTTATGGTGCTTCAATTTTTTCATACAAAAATAGGGGAAGGAAAATACTTATGCTACAGGGTTACTGTGAGAATTACAGTAGGTAATTTAAACTTAATGTTTAGAATAGTAAACACTCAGCCCATGCTAGCTACTCTTATTATCGTTATATCCCAATGGAGTATATTTTCCACCCCTCTAGGGTTCACACAGTCTACTTTGAATATCACTATTTTAAACTGTTGTTACTTTCCATAATTTTGTATATTTTTTGTTTTTTAACTCTGTGTTTTGTCCACCTTGACTAATATTTCAGTCCTCATTTGGGCTCTTAGAAAGTTTAATGACTTTATAGTCATAAGTCAGTTACCAATAATTAAAGTTGGTCAGAATATGTACCACTGCCTATAAACAGATTTTATCAACTGTAAATGATAATGGATGTACTTTCTCCTTACACCAAGAGATATTCATAAGAAGCAGAGTCACGTGTGTGAAAACTATTTAAAAACTGTTATGAGATGCAGGAGATTAATGTATACTGAATACTTACTCAATTGGTGTGACTAGGTACTCTATATTCCACAATGCTAGATGTTTTACATAAGCAAATCAAATGTTAAATGATTCATTCTTTGAGAAAGTAATTATGCCTTAAAGAATGCTACAAATGGTTATGCAGTATTTGTCTAATAAGTTAAACATCTAAGCTTAAGAAAAATATGGTAGTTAGAATATCAGGGGCTATGTCTAAGCCATTAAAATTAAAATTAAAATTCCCATATTTCATATCAAAAGAACTTTCATGGTATTCATGCTACCTCTTGCTAAAAGTTTCAAATCTATGCCAAGGAGAAAAACTGCTTATGCCCCCACCCTAGCCCATCTCTTCTTTTTTTACATTCTCCTAAGCTACCACCCAACCCCATCTTTGATTTACAAGTCAGTAGGAGCTTTGTAGTACTTTCATGGGTCTCTACTACCACCTAAATTTAGTTGTTTTTTTTTATTCTCCAAAGAAGAGTTGAAGGGAGTATTAATCTAGAAGCAAGAAGCTATGAAATAATTATATCAAGATTTTAAAATAAGTTCTAATTTCTTTCTAAGTGGTTATGTGCATTCAACTCACGTTTGAATCAACACCTGACTTCAGAATGAAAATATTTCTGCTTGATCTGCTAATAAGGTGAAGTCATTCCTGTCACACATTTCAATGGTATGAATATTCCTCCCCACCCCCCAAGATGGCTCCCTCGTCTGTTTGCTGGTTTGTTTTTGCTCATTGGTTTTGCTTGTTGGCTGTGCTCATTGTTTGCACTCTTTAGCTGCTCATTGTCTGATTTGTTTGTTTTTTCTTTAGGAGGCACCAGAAACAGAACCTGGGACCTCCCATGTGGGAGGTGGGAGCTCAACTGCTTGAGCCACATCCGCTATCTGCTCGTTTTGTTTTTGTTTTTGCTCTTTGCCTGCTCGTTGTTTTTTGCTCATTGGTTATTCTTGCTTGTTGTCTGCTCGTTGTTTTTGCTTGATGTCTGCTTGTTTTTACTCGTTGTATGCTCATTGTTTGTCATCTTTAGGAGGCACCAGGAAACAAACCCAGGACCTCCCATGTGGGAGGCAGGCACTCAACTTCTTAAGCCGCATCTGCTCCCCAGTATGAATATTTTAAAATCACAAGCCAACTTTATAATATAGAGATAAATGCATATAGCTACTTGTTTTCCAAATGGATGGATTCCTGGGAAGTTCAAAGCAAAAGTCAGGGATCATAGAACCAAAGATCATATTTCTCCTATACTTTGCAGATATTCTCTTTATAACAACCATGCAGTCTCCTTCACCAGATACTGCGGGAATACTGACAGTAACAGTGAGCTCACTGCCTCTTAGTCATATATGTATCCAACTAGTAGAAGATTATTCATTGAATTACACTGAAGTCTCCTCCCTGTGATTTCCAAGCATCAGTCCTAATTCACTCTTAGAAATATGATAATTGAAAAATCACATACCACTGATATTCAAAATACTCAGGAATTTTTGTATGCATTCCTATTTTGAACTATAATAAAGGATTGCTATTATTATTGTTACTTATGTTTACCCTGTCTAGGGACATTTAAGTTAAATAATCTGACAAGGGGCTTTGCAAAGAATCCCCTACATGAACCTAGAAAGCTGGGGGCATGTATTAGTTTAGTAAAAGGATTACTGTGTAGGCATTTTGTTCAATTCCATAAAATGTGGTGCTTTTTTTTTTTTTTTTTTTTTTACATTATAAATAGCTTCTTTTGCCCCATTTTCCTGACTTGTAAAAATGATATATCACCTCTATCACAATTTATTCTATGTTTCTTAACATAAGTAGAACATAATGGTTAAGGGCATGGGCTCAATAAATTTGTCATTTTTTGTTCATGTTTCTTTCATACATCATATCTGTTTCATAAGCAAATTGTCAACTCCATCTTTAATATATATCCATGATTTTACCATATCACACAGTAGCATCCCCACATTCCCCCACCCCTGCTATAGCCCAGTTTAGGCACTGACATTTAACTTATTTATGGCAGTAGTCTCCTAACAGTTTCCCTGTTACTCAAGTTGTCCCTTTCAGTCTGTTCTTAACCCTAGAGTCAGAGTCTGATAAAACAGTGGATCAGTGCACCTGTTAAAGCATCAGATTATTTCACTGCTCTGTTTACCAAATAAACAAACAAACACCCTCCAGTGGCCTCCCGCTTTCTTTAGGATAAAGTGCAAGATTCATAGTCTTTAAGAGGTCTAATCCTTGTTTTATATCTGCAGTCATCGGTTTCATCTCTCTGCCCCTCACTTATTGCTCTCCAGCTGCACTGGCCCCCTTGAATTCATCAGGCTTGCTTTCACTCCAGGGCATTTGCATGTGCTCTTTCCTTTTCCTGGAATGTTCCTTCCCATATAGCCTTGTGGCCACTGTATCACAAATTTTCAATCTCTGACTTCCTAAATTTCATATCTCCATTCTCTTTTAATAATTTTTCCCTTAAATTTAATTATTGAGGATAATAATCATAAAACTCTCTTCATAATTTACACCTCACCTTTAGAATTTCATGTGTGCTGGGACATTGATATATTTTGTTCATTGCTTCCCAGTGTCTGGAACATTAATTAGGTGTTCAAAAATATTTATTGACTAAATTAATAAACTACATCTGGCATATATCAAATCTTTAGTAACTAAAATTTTTTTTATAGATGTAAAACCATTTTGAAAGAAAAAAATAGCATTTTATTGCACAGAATCCACTCTAATATATGTAAGTTATACTACTAGATTCTTGATAAAATTTATTTTAAATAAAATGAACAAATTTACTTAAAAAATACTACCAAAGCTTAAGCAGAAATTGATAATCTGAATAATCTGTGTGTATTAAAGAAATTAAAGAAATGTTCATAGCAGTGTTATTTACAAGAGCCAAAAGGTAGAAGTAACCCAAGTTTACATCAACAAATGAATGGATGAACAGAATGTGATACATACACACAATGGAATATTTCTCAGCTGTTAAAAGGAATGAAGTTTTGATACATACAACATCGATGAACCTTGAAAATATTATTCTGAGTGAAATAAGCAAGGCACTTAAGGATAAATACTGTATGTTTTTACTTATATGAAATATCTAGAAATAGAAAATTCACAGGCATGAAAAGATTAGAAATTGGCAAGGAATGAGGAAGGGGAGAAGGGTGAGTTGTTACTTTGTGGGTAGAGAGTATTTGTAAATTTTTAAATAAAATTTTTAAATAAATCATTTTCCTTGTCAGCAAGCAACAACCCAAATTTATCATGGAGGAAATGCAGTGGAAAAAGGAGTGTCCTTTCAATAATTTGTCTTGAAATTTTTGAATATCCATAGTCAATAAATGTACTAATACATTTCACCATATGAAAACTTAAATATAAAACCAAATAAAAACCCTAAAATTATTAATCCACTTGAAGAATAGCTAAATATTTTTGTGTAGAAAGGAAAATTAGGCAAAGTTTTCTGACACCGTAAAAAATGTTGATACATTTGACTTCATCAAAATTAAAACCTTCTGCTCTTTTAAAAACACTACTAAGAAAATGAAAAGGCAAGCTACAGACTGAAATAAAACAAAACACATAACTGGTGAAAGACATATTCAGATTATAATAGAAAATTGGAAAAAATTGGAAAGACAGTTTCCCAATGTGGATGTATAATAACAAACACATGAAAAGATGTTGAATATCAATAGAGGAACAGAAAATCACAATGAGTCACAATAACACATCTGTTAGAATGGCTACAATTAAAAGAAAAAAACACTGCCACTACCAAGTCCTAGTGTGTATATGTTGCAAATAGAATGCTCATAATTGCTGGTGGCAATGCTAAACCCTATAGTCATTTTGATTTGGCATAAGGTAAATTAAAGTAATATAAGAATATCATGGAGCATGGAACCTGCTCATGATCAATGTTTTATCATCCTTGGATCATTACATTGTTCAAGTGGATCATAGAGATAAAAATTAGCTTCAAACTTTCTTAGGTATGCATATTAACACTAATATAATTCTTCAAATAATTAAAATAGATTGTATATACTATGAACTAGTCAAAAACTACTGATTTATCATTACATTTTATGCATTTGTCTTTATGGATCTGTAGTCCGTAAAAAGTGGAGTTACAAACCAAATATACCACAGTACTGGTATTTATATTTATCCCTGTAATTACCCTTACTAGGAATCTTTATTTCTTCATATGGCTTCACTCTATTGTCTAATATCCTTTCCTTTCAACCTGCAGAACTGTCTTTTGAATTTCTTGTAGGACTTGTATGATGGAGACAAACTCCTTCAGCTTTTGTTTATAAGGAAATCTCTTAATGTTTCCCTCATTTTAGAAATACAATTTTCCTGGACATATAATTATTGTTTGGCATTTCTTTTGTCTCTAAGCACTTTACATATGTCATCACATTGCTTAGTTTTCTCCATTATTTCCAATGAGAAGTGGCACTTAATGAGGATCCCCTGTACACGAAATATTGCTTCTCTATCTTTGGCATTCAATAGTTTGATTATAACGTGCTGCAGTGTGGATACTTTTGGGTTTATCCTGTTTCGAATTCATTGGACATCTTGAATGTGTATATTCATGTCTTTTGTTAACTTTGAGAAATTTTCAGATATTATTTGAATATTCTCTCTGCTTCTTTTTCTTTGTTCTTCTGCCACTCCCTCAATGTGTATGTTGACATACTTGATAGTGTCCTCCTGGTTCCTTAGGCTCTGTTCTCTTTGTTCATTCTTCTTTCTGCTCTTCAGTCTGAATGAATTCAATTATCTTATCTTCATTTTCACCAATTCTTTCTTCTACCAGTCTGACTTCTACTGAACCGCTCTAAGGAATATTAAGTTTCTGTTACTGTGGTCTCCAGCTCTGTTCCTTTTAATATTTTCCATCTCTCTAGTGATATTCTCTTTGTATTCATCTCTCATTTTCCTGATCTCCTTTAGTTCTTCTTCCATGTTTTCCTTTAGCTCACTGAGTATATTCAGGGCCGTTTTTTAAAAAAATCTTTGTTTAATATGTCCCAGGTTTGATCCTCCTCATTGATGGTTTCTAAAGATTTAGTCTTCTCCTTTGCCTGGAGCATCACTTCCTATTTCTTTG
Organism: Tolypeutes matacus; assembly: GCA_026826555.1. NCBI lineage: Eukaryota > Metazoa > Chordata > Mammalia > Cingulata > Chlamyphoridae > Tolypeutes > Tolypeutes matacus. The sequence continues at coordinate 52,716,951 of JAKSZT010054030.1, forward strand.
TATGTTTTTAATCTTTTATTGAAATGTACATATTTTTATATTTTAGTTTCTTTTCTCTAGAATTTAGACTTTACGGCATATGTTCCTTAAGCATGTGCCCAGTTATTTTATGACAAGTGTTCCTTGAATGATGGGATCTAAAAAAAAAGAAGGAAGAAAAAAAAAAAAAACACCTTTCCCAGCCTTTAAAAATTGACCTGTGCAAGTACTCTACTTCAGAGCTTATCCATAAACTAAGTGTAGAGAATAGATTGAGGCCAAACTATAGGGACTTACCTAATTTTTTTTTTTTTACTGTGTATGCCTTTTGGCTTGGGCATCCACATGTGGCTCTAGGAATCTCCCCCCTTTACACAGAACACATCCCCCTCTTTCCTAGGAAGTAATTTCCTCATTGTCCCAGGCACCACATTCTATGTCCTACAGCCAGCAATCCCATGCCCCAGACAGGCATTCTGAAGGAGAGATGTGTGAGCTTCATTCTACATGCAGGGAGAGTTTTGGGATGTCAAGCCTGCAGTGATTGTCCTGGTTCAGTCCTTAGGCAACCATCAGACAGTTTGAGACAGACATTCATGCTCCCAGTATGTGCAGGAAGGTTACTCTGCTCCCTCTGGGACCAGGTGAGGGATCTACACTGGGAGTGTGGCCTGGCTCTGTGCTGAGCTTGTGAGGGGATGGGTGAGGGGCCAGCAGGCTACCATTAGATGCTACTACTTTTAAGTTGCCTTGTTCTTGATATGGTACTCACCCTGTTACTGTAATCCATTAATTGTTTTCTGGAGACTCGAGAAAGATGTTTCTGCCAGTTCTTGCTCATTATTCAAAGGTTCTGTGGGGGCACCAAGTCCTATAGCTTCTCACTCCACCATCTTGATTGGGGCAGGGCCATTTATATATAACATTTTTTAAATTTAATATTCTCAAGAGTAAACTTTGTGAGAGACATGACTCTGCATATTAGACCAGTCTTGGAAGTGCTATGTCTAATGGCCTTTGATAAATAATACTTTATGCTGAATAAGGAACTTATTTGACCTTATTTAAATCTTGTAATTTACATAGTTGTCTTAAAGCATTTGAAACGTTTGAATGGCATAATATACTTTTTTCTCATGTATAATAGATGGTTGTGGGGAAGTGTTTTACTACATTGAGTTCATAGTAAGGGGATAATGATTTATAACTCAAAATCAAAAGTAATGTTAAGTAATAGTGTATCAGAAATGTGAAATTTATATGAAAATGTCAGGCATAAGCAGCTGTGCAGAAGCAAGTTTTCCTGCTAATACTGCAAATTAAACTGAGAAAGAGATAGATATGGTGATGAGAAGTTAGTAATCATTAGGTCAGCGGTTGCTTTTGTTTAGGAAAAAATATCCCCAACTGATAAAGATATAAATGACATTTCAGTCAGTATTTTCTAATGTAAAGCAAAGTCCTTGAGAAAAATGATTTTGTGATTGTGGAGGTGATAGTGATGGTGCTGTTTGTGCTCAAACATTTTCAATTTACTCAATGATCATCTTCATTCTTTTGAGGCTTGTGTTTAAGCTTTACTAGAGTAATTTTAGGATAGTTTAAATACATTGTTTATTTCTTTGTTTGGTGTATTTCTGATCCATGTTTCGAATGACCCAGCTGTTTCACAAGGTTATTTCTCTCCCACTGGACAGAAAATGGATTTCTCCCAATATTGTATAATCTCTTAGGAGTTGTAATTTCTTCAGTATTTGCATTTGTTAAGCTTTTGGGAGTTTCATCCTATTTATGTACAATATTCAGACAAGACTCAAGAGAGGCCCTAAGCAGATTTTTGGAACTTTGCATTTTCATTTTTTCTTGCTTTCCACAGATTCCTTCTGCCTCACCTTCACAAAACTCCACTCTCTGACTTGCCAACTCAGTTGAACCACTTACTAAGCCAGAATCATAAATTTGTCCATTTTTCTAGGTGATTAAGATGGGATGGCTATTTTGGTAGCAATTACTTCCTCATAGTGATAATAAGCCAAGTTTTATCCAATTTCTTTTTTTAAAAAAATGCCCATGTGATCTCAGTCTGTACTTCTGTATGAGCATTTTAAACACTTTTATTTTCTCAGAAGCACAGTGGTGATTCAAAAAAAAAAGTGTGGATGGAATTTAATCATGTTTTATCTAAATTACCTTCTGGCATATTTCCCTCTTATGTTTAAATAATATTGTTATACATGTTATGCTGTTCTGATTCACTTTAGGAAGATCTGATTCAGAATTTGAACAGTTACATACTAATTCCACTTCTGGATCTTGAAAATGCATGATTTATTTGGTGCAAATATCTCTTTTTAAAGGGGAAATTTATCTTACTAATTGTCGAGAACATTTATGGACATGGATTTTTAAAAAGGAAGAGAAAGAAAATTAAAGGAGCAAATATCTCAGGAAATTTAAAATATGCTTTGTTTCTCTTTGACTTATAATATGAAGTGATAAATAGACAATTATTTACATGATTTTAAATTATTATGGTTCCCAAACAAGCACACACTTTTAAATGAGTACTTCCCTATTTTCTCATTTGTAAATTTGTTCCTGTGTTTTTTTGTCTTTTCCCTACATGCTACTGGAATGTAGTTCAAATCCATTGTTTTCAGGGTTATTTTCCTCATTGTAGGTAATTCCTTCGTCTCTGTTCTTAGAAAATGGGGAAAATTATTAGAGAAATTTTTTCTACTCAAATATAGGTTTTCAAGTATGCATAAGCTACTTTAACAGAGAAAGTAAGCATAATAGGATTAATGCCTATGAATAAATTATGGAATATTGTCCAAAGTTTGTTTACTTTTTAATTATAGCATATACTTTTGTAAAGGATTTCTTTGTTATTAAGCTATATAAAAAAAAATGATTTTTCATTGATTAAAAAATATGGTTTTAGAAAAGCCAGGTAGTTTTAATAGCATCATTAGAACAAGACAAACAGATTGGGTTACAGTTTGAGATTATTTTATGAATCCCCAAAAGAAAAAAGGTTATGTGTATAAACTGATCTGTTCTTCTAGGTGTGATACTTTTGGTTATATTGTATTCAGTTGAGGGGTCCTTGCCTGTTAAGGCTTTGATTTGACCAGTCAGTAAGGCATGACTCAGGTTTTGTCCTCACCCCCTTGGTGGGCAGATATAAATGAACACTCACTCAAGAAGACATGCCAGAAGAGAGGGCTCTATCATTTTTTATCCTGGGGCCCTGGGGAGAGATGAGCCATTACCTGATAGTTTGCAGCTGACCTTAGAAAGAGAAGCTATAGAAGACCTGGAAAGAAATGAGCCCTATGCCAGGAGAGAGAGGGAGCCCCAAGAGACAAGCCCTATGCCAAGCCTGCAGCTGAGAGGGAGGAAACCCAGATGGGAAGGCTGAACACTTGCAGAGATCAGTGACCGTCTTGCTTCAACATGTGGCAACAGACTTTGATGAAAAAGCAACCCTGAGTTGGACTTTTTAGGCCTTGTAACTGTAAGCTTTTACCCTAAATAAATACCCTTTATAAAATCCTACAGATTTCTGGTACTTTGCATTGGCAGCCCTTTGCAGACTAATACAGATAGTACCAATCAAGCCTTTATTCACTTGCTATGATAGTGCAAGCAAGAAGGAAGCACTGGTTCTTCAGCATTTCATTTCCCCCCTCATAACAGTCCTGGGTGAGTGTCAGGTGGATGTAGTAGATGAAGAAATCATCTCACTGCCAAGAAATCCTAAAGAAAAGGCTCCTGCTTTTTTATGGACCCATGGACTAGGGGTAGAGAGAGAGAAGAAAGGTCTAGGTGTAGAAAAGTACTGAGTCAAAGTGAAGAAAAGTGTCTCAGCCAAGTCTCTAAATAAGGAGGTCTCAGAAGATGTGCCAGGGAAGAGCTTAAGTCATGGCCTCTGTTATTAAGGACTCCAAATGGAGGCCTTGGGTGAGGAATTAAGAGATGCATAGGAGCATGACTGGGGATGGGGGATGGGGGCTGATTCGTTGACTTCAATTCCCTCCTAAAAAGTAATGCCCTGGCCATGCACTAAGTCTGGAACAGCGAGGGCAGCTTTCCTCCATGAGGCCTGCCAAAGAAAGCCTTATAATTGCCTATGGTCAGGTCTTAAAGATCATACATAGGATTTTAACCTTGAGCCAGACTTCTCAGTGATCTAAAGAGGAGGTCAATGTAAGCTACAGTTGATCTAAGCCAATAAAGTCTTGCCAAGAGGGACACATTGTTTGCAAGAAGCCTTAGTTATTGCATCTAGAAGAGTATGCTAAGTCATCCCAAGGAGTGGCCTTTTATGTAAATTCAGAAAAGGGAAAAGTTTAGATATTATCCACTGGAGTAACCCGGTTTTATATAAGGCCACAAATTCTCTTAAATATATCTAATTCACTATTTCTTCATTGTATAGACAAAGCTGTTACAGCTCTGAGAATTAAAAGAGCATAGTCAAGATGACCAGGCTTGTAATTTGTTAAATTTGATATAAATTGGATTCAAGTATTATATTTTTAAACAATACTGCACAATTGCTTTAATTAAAAGTTGTTGAAAGATATAAATGGAATAAAAAATGCTATTATTTATTCCCCTCTCCCTTCCTGTCTGAAAAGGTTTGAAGACTAACCTAATATTTCTGTTTTGTAAAGAGTTAGCTTTGCCAAAGTACTTTTACATCAATTACTATATCTGGTATTTTTAATAATCCTGAGAAATGGTTTCTATTTATTTTGCAGATTGAAAAACAAAACCTTGTCACAAACTTTGGTCTTTTCCATGACTGTCCATCATGTTATTTTTAGTATCCATACTATAATTAAGAAAATCGCAATTATTATGAGTCTTTTCCTTCTTGATATATATTAAACCTAGATTTCCTGGCCTCTCTCACTGCTAGACTATTCCAATTAGATTTATAATTTGAGCTTCAACTTGAAGTGAGATACCTAAGGAAAGAGACTGTGCACATCTTCCATTTTACTGTTATTTGTGGAGCCAAAGGCATCCATCCCTGAGGTGAAAGCAGGGATGCATAATCAATTTTCTGATTCAAAAGTGGCATTGGTTGGCAGCAGTTGGATGTCTCATTATACCTTTCCTGCACTTCAGTCTTCTTTCTCGGACTGTCCTAACAATTTGGTGAGCTACCTAATAAACTTTAATGAATCCCTTCACAACGGAGTGGCTTCATCTATTTGCAACTAATAAAAAAATGTTGAGATTTGCCTATGATGCCTCAGTGGCAGAGTTGGAACTAAAAGCAAGAATGTGGGTTGAGGGTGGTCTTGAGGGTGAAGAGAACAGCATTTAATTGTATAGCATGCAATCACTCATCTATTAAATCAGTACCTAGTAATTCATAAATACTTTTTTGCATTTAAATTTTATTTTTGATGCTTTAGGGCATAAAATAATTTCATATATTTAGGTAGTAAAATTTTTCATTGCTATTAGGTTTCATCAATTCTCTTAGCTATAAAATATGTATATTCCTTGATTTTGATCTTTTTCTTATATACTATTAACATTTATCATTTTACCCTATTTATTAAATTTATATTGTGAAATAAGAGCTAAATATGGTTTTTGATGAGTTAATTAATTTATAATTTTTTCTTATCTTTAAAAATTTAAAATAACTCTCAGAAAATCATCTGACCAGAAAAGTCATTATGAATGGCTAAACTTTTACAATTGCTTTCATAGTTATTGACAATTCTGGTTTCTGTTTCTTCTCAAATCAAATTGTTTTCAAATCTGCACACAAAGAATGTATTTTAAGTGTTTTCCCTTTTCACCAAGTCTTCACTAGTATTATGTGTTACAACTCTTTTTAAAAAAATCTGTACTATTTTATGGGTGAAAAATGGGAACCTATTGCTTTTTTATCATTTTCATTATTGTTTATTCATGTTTACTGCTTTGTTATATTTAATATTAAAAAATGTGCAAACAACCATTTTGCCACAACAAACAGTAGGGAAATGGTTAAAGATGCTAGCATACTCACATGATAGAGTATTATGGAGTCCTGAAAAGCCATAATTTCAGAGCATATATAAAGAACAGAGAAATGCTCACAATAATGATGTTTTGTAAAAAGCATGGATATTGTGCTTGACATGAAAACTGAAAATATAAGATTAAAAAAATGTACCTATGGCATCCATTTTGAAGTCTTTATAATGTATAATTCTTAGAATTGGCAAAGGTGTTTCCATTTTTAGCTTCATTAGTTTTAAAAGGAAGCTGGTAAATGTCTATTCTGCATTGTATAGTCCGTATTGCATGGAATACTAATAAATAGCTTTAAATATTGCAATAACTAGAAAGGTCTTTTCAGCTTTCATATTGTGTTCTTTTGCATCTTAAATGGCTTCTCAAAGAGTTAGTTAATTGCACATCGTAATTATTTATGCTATATTTTTATATCACCAGAAACAGAAACACTGACACTTACAACACACACACACACAATGCAATGCAACTGCTTCTTCCACCACATTTTGACGTTGAGATCCCATTAGTGTTTATTAAAATCTCAATTGTTTTATAATTACATATGTGCCTAGAGAATAGTATATATTAACTGAAATATTTTTAAATGGATAGTAGAAGGAAATTTCCCCCAAAAAATCAATATATGGAAAAATATAAAGTAGCAACCTATAAAATAATTGGACACAACTGTTGGGGATTGAGTGATGTATTCTGCAAAAGATATATTTAAATCTGTAGCCTGTGTTAAGAATTTTACCAAGAAAGCCCTGGAATAAGGCAGTTATGACATAGTTCTGGTGTTGAAATTATCAAAATAGCTATTGTAATCTCTCTTCTCCCATGATAATAGGAGAAAATAGCTGACATTTTGGTAGCAACAACTGTGATATGTCTGAAAAGGGCCTTTTTTTCTCTTAATGGGGAAAATGAAAAGCATTGCAGTTATTTAGCAGAATAACACTTATTTTTCCCTAAACGAGAAATCTATTTTAGATACCTCAGTACTTCTGCTTTAGAGTGTTTGTAAGTCTGGGTTTCGGTGTCAGATTGAAATGAGTTTGAGTGATAGAGTTTTCATTCACCAACTGTGTCTCTTGAGCAGTTATTACAATTTTCATTTTCAACATGCCTTTCTATAGAATGGGAATAATAGTAGTTTCTGGTTCATGTGATTTGTGTGTGTGTGTGTGTGTGTGTGCGTGTTATGAGACGTGCTGCATCTAGAGCAATTAGCATACTGCCTAGTTTATAATATATGCCGAGGAAATGTTGACTATTTACCAACATCAGCAACACCCCCAACAACTAAAAAACCACCTCCATTTCTACAAAAAGCATCACCTCACTTACAACTGTATTTGTCTCAACGAAGAAATTTTAGTTAATGTATGTTCAATATGTGGAGGTGGTGCATAATTCGTACTTACTAGATATTTCTATATTTCTGAGTCGCCCATGTCTTCAAATGAAAGTGGAAAATTAAAAGTGCTTTTGGGGATTGACTAGCATTGTCAAAGTTTAGATGTTAGAAAAAGCATAGGCTTTTAGATATTGGTGGAATTTTAAAGATCTTACTTTTTAAATCACTGATTTTAAAGATAGAGAAAATGAGCCTTAGAATGTAGAATAGAAAGATACTGAATTGAAGGACAGGATTGCAATAGGTTTATTTAACCAAAATATAATGTGCTAATTAAATCAGTGAATTCAGGGGAGCAGATATTAAGAGAAACAGATATATTAAGAAATATAAAACTAAAGAGCATGTAAAGTGCTGCCAATCCCAAGAATAAGAAAAGCCAAGAATGCACTTAGACTTCAAAGAAATGGAGCAGAAGACAAAACCAAGACTGGAATACACAGGCAACTCTCCAGGTTGCTGTGGCTACAGCTCTTCCTTCTCTGATTCATGAAATATAATAAGAAAAACTACTTGCAAATTAAATAAACAGAATTTAGCCACAGAAATTCTGGAGCAAATTTGGGAAAGATTTGTGCTTTCTTCAATGAAAAGATACTATCAAAAGAGGATGGAATTTTAATTTATTTTCATAAGGAAGAGAGATTTTACTGAGGTTGTAAGCTGAAGAACTTGAGTTTTGCCAGACTTTGTATTTCACTCTGGTTTGTGCAATAAACTAAATGTGGTGGCTATCTATTTGACCTGCTGTCAATGCTATATGGAAGTTACCCTGAGATGGCAAAGGGAGATCTGACCATTCTGGTGAACTGATTGTATTACCAGATGTTATAATAGCTTGATGGCCTTACTGCTCTCCCTATCACTTGCTTCCATCAGGGAAGAACTAATCTTCCAAGGAAGAGTCACCTGAGAAGGTTGAAGTCATTTCTCCAGTAGCATTACTTTCTTTGAACAAATTCAAACATAAAATACACATTGAGCAAGTTCTAATTCCCAGGAATAATTTTGGCACTGGGGATACACATTGACCAAATGAGAGAAAAATGTGTCCCCTTATAAAGTTTACATTCTAGTAATGGAGGTAGACAATAAAAAAGTTAAATAGGTTATATCACCTTCACCTCCCACATTATTATGTTAGTAACAGCTATTAAGGAAGCAAAATAAATTAATCGGGAAAGGAGTATAGAAAATGGGAGAGGAGTATTGAACTTTTAGAAAGGATAGACAAGTAAATTCTCCATAAGAAGGCAGCATTTGAATAAAGATTTGAAGAAGTGAGAGAACTAGGCATTTGTATATCTTGAGTAAGGGCATTCCAGAAAGATGCAAAAGCTCACATCATGTCTGATATTTTTCAGAAATAGCAGGGAGGGTTGTGTCGCTGGAATAGAGAGAGTAAAAGGAAAGTGGAGGGACTTGAGGACAGAGATAATAGAAAAGGGAAGGGAAGGTGAAGGTCCTGTAGGGTCTGTTAGGCCATTTTATGGACTTGGCTTTTTAACTGCCAAGAGTGAAGTCATTGGAGAGCATTGAGTGGAGGTCATTGTGAGCTCTTGTATCTTTTAAAGAAATTTCTTACGAGGTAGTATTAGAAAAGAACATAAGAGAGTAAGACCATTTATTGGTACTGGAAAGTGGGGTGATGCTTTCGCAAGTACCCAAATTGGGGAAGTGGCTTTAAAATTGGGTAAACAATAGAGGATAGAAGAATTCTGAGGCATTTGATAGATAAAGCCTAGATTGCCTTGCAAAGAATGTTGGTAGAAATATGGATATTAAAGGTGCTTCTGGTTAAACCTTAGACGGAAGTAATGAATGTGTTATTGAAAACTGGAGGAAAGGCAATCTTTGTTACAAAGTAGTAGAAAACCTGGCTGAATTATCTTCCAGCGTTGGATTGAAAGTAGAATTTATAAGCAATGGACTTGGATATTTAGCTGAGGCGATTTCCAAGTTAAATGTGGAAAGGTCACCTGGTTGCTCCTTGCAGCTTGTAGTAAAGTGCAAGAGAAAAAGGAGAAGATGAAAACTGAACTCTTAAGCACAAATAAACTAGAAATTTATGGTTTGGAAAATTCTGAGTCTATCCACATAGTGTGTGCTGAGACTAGAACCAGAAGTGACTCTATCAGGAAACTCCCTCAACTTCCAGAAGAAGTTCCCTGGAGAACAGAGCTCCATGTGAGGGTTTAACTGAACATGGATCCAGTCAACCATTTGGAAATGCAATTATGCAGGGAAGATCTGTTGGAAGTCCTTCTGTCTGATGGTTTGGACCCCTGTGAACTACATGCAAAGCCAACAAATTGTTTTTTTGAGAAAGTTATGAGTGGAACTACTGACAGCCTGGACCAAAGGGATTGAGAGGGGACAAATTGAAGGAAGAATTACTTCAAGGGCAGAATCATGGAAACCTAGGTCAAGACCAAAGGTAACTCTTTGGGCCAAGAGAGCAGGCCCACTTATGAGTGTGGAAAAGACAGGTGTGCTCTGGAGCTTGGAGGGGGATGGTCTTGTACCCTATTTTTCAGGAAGAATGCTGCTACCCCATGCTCAGAGATGTTGGGGTATATGATGAGAGCCTGGCTGCCACCCCAATGCTCTGAGAGGGTTGGGCCTGTGCCCCAGGGTTTGCAGAGAGCCTGACCGCTGTTGCCTTGCTCACGGAGGGTGATCCCTTCACTCCAAGTGCAAGGAGAGCATGGCCATTGAGAAAGCACTTGGAAGGGATAGGGCTGCTGCTCCATCAGGCCTGGAAGGCAAAACATCAATCCATAGATGACTCTCACACTTGAAATCTAATGGAGTTTTTCCTGGTGGTTTTTGGAATTTTTTGGGACCTGTGACCCCATTTTCCTTCCAATTTCTCCCTATTGGAATAGGAATGCCTATCCTATGCCTGTCCCTCTTTTGTATATTGGAAACAGATGATTTGTTCTCTAGGTTTCACAGGTCCATAGACAGGGGAATTTTGCTCCAGGACAGACCACACCCATAACCAATTTTGATGAGACTTTACACTTACTATTGTTACTGAAATGATATAAGGCTTTTGGGATGTTGCATGAGGAAAGAACATGTCTTTTGGGGGTCCAGAAGGCAGATTATAGTGGTTTTGAGCTATGTTCCACAGAAAGACATGTTCTTAAACTTAATTCATTCCTATGGGTATGAACCCATTGCAGGTAGGACCTTTTGAAGAGGTTGTTTCAGTTAAGGTGTGGCCCAACTGAATTAGGTTGAGCTTTAATCCAGATTACTGGAGACCTTTAAAAGCAAAGTGAAAGAGAGAAGCCACGAGGAACAGCAAGAAACTGGATGTCCACAGAACCCAGAAGGGAAGGGAGGAGACACTGCCACGTGCATCGCCATGTGACAGAGAAACCAAGAAACCCCAAAGATTGCTGGCCAGTCAAAAGATATGATACCCATGAGGAAGCAAGCCATCTAGCCTCTGAAATTGTCCGCTAATAAATTTCTTTTGTTAAGCCAACCCATATTATTTTATTTATTTTAGAGGCTAGGAAACTAATATGCAGTGGTTCTATTGGAATCCATAAAACTAAGCTAGGTCAGATACATGTGACAATGAGAAACTCTTAAGTACATATGAGTCAACATAAAAAAGTACTACATACCATTTGTTCAAAATAGTGCCATAGAAGAAATCAAGAAAGTTCAGGATAATCCACCTCAAATGCATTCTCTTGTATCATTTTTAGGCTTTAAATTAAATGGATGCAAAATCCAAAGTACTTTTTAATTATCTTGAATGCTTTATGAGGGTATATGTGAGCCAGGGGAAATATAAGTGAACAGCAACATTTTGAAAGTAAACCATCTAAAAACTAGATTTATCTACTCATATTGATTCAAGAATAAAGGAGAAAAAACTGCTTTTCACTTCTTACAACCCCCATATAGTATACGGTTTTTATAATTGTTAAGAAGTCACCCAGAAAATTGCAAATGTGACTGAGGAAGCAATATCAGCTTATTCTAAACTGCTGAACTAAGAAATTTTATAGCTAATCCAAGAAGCAGGTGTTGGTTTTTTTGTTTGTTTGTTTATGATGCACTATTCCCTATTATAAGTACAAGAGCATTCCAAATGAAATATATTATTAATACTAAATAATTCCAATAATGATGATATAATGGTCAATTAAAAGTAATTTGTTTTGCTTGCATTCCCATGGTAGGTAATTTGCATTATTTTAGCAATTATTTCCATTGTAAAATGTTGGTGACTTCATGTATTAATGCCTTCACATTCCTTTAGAATATGTGAAATGCAATAGTACATAAAATGTAATATCAATTTTATTCTATTAATTGTTTTCATAAGCCCTTATGTACAGTGTTATTGCAGAGCAATTTTATTGAATCTATTTTATGCTAAGTGTATTTGGAAAGATCATCCCTTATTCCTTTTCAGCACCTCTATCTAAATTTCGTTTTAAGGTTATGATATATTTCAACTTATCTTAGATAAAATGGTGAACTCAATAAAGGATAATTTTGATGCACTAGTCCTTTCTAAATGCAATGTTTCAAATTCCTTCCACCCTCATGCCATTAAATTATAAGAAAATATCTCTGAATAAATTATATGAATGACATCATTTTTGTTATTTGCATGGTTCTAAAGTTAACCATGTAAGAATAACTATTGTTCAGCCTTTCTGGTTAAGTTTACTACTTGACCTTTTCCATCTCATATCTATTTATCTCCAACTTTTCTTCTTTCCTAGTCTTCAGTCATGAGGGTTTTAGTCAGGATGGTCTTTCGACCTCAATTATACACGTGCACATTTGTATACCCAAGTTGCCTAATAAAGGAACCTCATAAAAACGGGCATTTGCCTCCCTTCCTCAATGTCTTCAGGCCTAACTTCCTGTGTGTTTGTTTTTTTCCGACAGCAAATATTTTAATTACTGCTTATTATTTCATTAAAAGTACATATCATTATATATTGGTATAAAACAAATTCCTACTAATAGATGATTAGTGGTTATAGATTTCAATCTTTTAAATAACCCTAAAATAAACTCTCTTCAAATGGAGCTCTTAGTTTCATCCTTAGGGAAAATGCTTAAAGTAGAATATTTGAGAATCATAACTATCTCTAATAAAGTGTTTCTCAGAATAGTTGTAGAAGTTCGTGATTACACGTACACACACGTGTGCACAAACAAATGTAGACGGTCATCAGCAGGGGAGGAGACTCAGTTTTCCTCTACACTTGCCAGTCCAGGGCATTATACTTTTTATGAAATTTATGTCACTATGATAGAAGAATATGAATCCCAGGATTTTAACTGCATTTATTTGATTGCATTTGAAGTTTAAATTTTATACACACAATTAGGTATCATTCGATGTATTTTATTCTAGAACTTCTGTATCCTCATTTTCAGTAGTATCTAGGAACATATTTTAAGAATGTAATTTTTGGCAGCAACATATGAAACCAATTAGGAGGACATCACAATATTCCATGAGTGGGATATGGTGGCATGGATTAGGGTGTTGGGAGTACAAACATGAAACAAAGGCAAAATAGAGAAATTGAATCATGGATAAATTCATGAGCCTCAAGTTAACTAACTCAGAGAAAAGTGGAGCATTAACTGGGAGGAAAATGTGTTTAGGATAAAGATCATGAGTTTAGTTTTGGAGGTGGAAATTTTAATATGAGGTCGGTATAGCCAAGCAGAAACAAAGTGTAAGCAATTACAGATATGGGTCTATATCAGTTCAGAGGAAAGGTCCTATTAGTTATTTTTAGATATATGCCCATTAAACATCACCATATTTAGGGCCTTCTAACTCAGTGTTTTTGATGAAAAATATATATTGCATTACCTCAACCACTAATCAGCACCCAGAAGGAACATGATGAATTATTTACTATTTATCTCAATGTAGGAAATCAATGCCAATGAATAACTCTAAACAAAAAGGTTTGTGTTCTGCCTTGTAAGGTACTGATGAACTAATATTTATATACTAACAATAAATTGCAATTATTAGAATATGAAGAAATGAAATAAATCATGATGTAAAGATTTGAACAAGAGGACTTGAAAAATTATCCTATTTCCCTGTTCTGCTCCAAAACTTTCATTCCTTCTCAATTGAAGAAACTAACTTACCTCTCAAAAATAAGATAGCTTCCCTTAAAGCCTACTCTACAATTCTGTTTCATATCCCTTGCCACAAATATCCTTGACCAGAAACATAGTATCTTGAAAGAGGGAAGTGGGTGAATTGGCAAAAACTAAAAAAGGCAGAGTAGAGAATGGAAAATGGTTTCCTTCTGTCCCAATCCAAGAAACAAGTGGGGAATGTGTGTTGAACCTGCAAGTTAGCCTCTAAGGCGTCTGTCAAGAGAGGGGTAGGATGGAAATCAGCAGGGCAATGCTAGGCCCAGGAAGTTCATTTCCTCCTCTTGTTCAGGATTCAGGCTTTGCACCCCCTGGGTTGTAGAAGCTGTTGGGGAGATTTGATCAGAAGCTGAGACAGTCTCTGAGTAAACGGACCAGATCACAAGGATGGAAATAAAAGTTCCCATGCTCACTTCTAGTTCCACAGGCACAACTTTTGGGAAATAACTTGGTGAACACATGCAAGCTGATAAGACTTCCTGAGTTCTCACTCAGGGTTGGAGCATTGGTGCTCTCAGAAGTGCAGGCCTCTGCCTACCTCCAGCCTATATGGTGCCAACAGAAAGTGGTCATGGCCTGTTTCTAGGCCCTCCGTGATGCTGGGAGAAAGTCCGGGCTTTTCTTTCAGTCTAGATGTTCATAGATTCCGAGGCTGGGGGTGACTATTCTTCCGCTCGGCTCTGCATCACTGTGGGCATCTGTGGTAGGCTGAGCAGGGAGTTAGCTGTTGCAAGGTCCTGACTGATGCAGTCATTCTGTGCTTTGGAGAAAAAGCTTCCCGTTGTGTTTCAGGTTGCCTAGAAAAGTAGAAGTAAAATAGATAATAAATATACAATCAACCAAATTTATTATCTACCCTATTTAATTAATAATTGAAAGCTGCAAAGGGTGATTTGAATACAGAAACTGGAAGCCTACAATTCACCCAAGTATAACCAAAGATGACCATGAGAAGAGATAAGATCTCAGAATTACTCTAGAGTAAACTTGTACCTATTCGTAATGAAAATGAAAAGAGCTTATGTTATATCTAGAATGCTGGAGTTTGACTTAAGCACATTTCTACATCTGTAGCGATTCACTTCTCCAAATGATGTTTTAGATAGAGGTCTAAATGTTTCCAATATTATCAATGTAAATGCACTTTCATATATAACATGATCATTCTTTTATTGCTTTCTTTTGTGACTGTAGAATGATTTCTTTTTCAATATAGCCTATCTTCCTTTCTAAATAGGTCCTCTAGTAAATCAGTAGTATGATTTTGTTTTTTCAATGTAGGCTTAAGATTCTTATTGATTACTTTTGGAAAAGTGAGAATTCTACAAATTGCATTAGCTGAAAAGATCAATGGCCCATTAGATAGGCATTCTATAAAGACCTAGACTAGATGCTTCAGTAGAAGGCCAGAAAAAATTACCTTTCATAAAACACCTGTCCAATTGTTCAATATTATACCACAGGGGAACATTTTTTCCTAACTCCAGCTGGTTATCATTTTATGCTTTGAAACACAAGGATTGATGACCCTGGCAATTTTAGCTTGCCTTGTAAAACTGTACAAAGTTTATTATTTATATTCACATAAATGCCCATTCTATTGTTTTAATCGTACTAAGATATTGGCCACTATAATTTCTAGTATCAGCAGGCTTCAAAAGAATTATTTTAAAATGTGATCTCTGAGCAAAACAAAAATGTGGAGATGAACTGAAACAAAAATATCTAGGAGTCTACCCAATGTTAGTGGATTCTAGATGTAAGATTGGCAGGGCAGTGTGGATAGAGGGCAGTCATGGAAATAGTTAGGTGAAATGCCGATGATACCTTCTCTACTGCATTTTTTTACAGACCATGTGACTTAATTCTTTCCTTTATTCTGCTTACTTCAATAACTAATTTAAATATTTTTTTTCTGTCTTCCCTACTAAATTGAAATTTCTTTTAGGTTGCAAATGACTAGGGATATAGTTTAATAATCACTGGCCTGGAAGTTAAAGATAAAGGATTTTTCCCTAAACTGGTCACTGACCAGCACTGTGGCCTTGGAGGACTCATTTTCCCTTTCTGAGTTCCACGTGCTTGCCATGTGTTTCTTTCTGCACTATCTGTAGACAGTGACATTTTTGTCCTACCAACTCAGCCATCTGTGCCTTGGGTCATAGGTTTTATTCCTACCAAAAATTGCAGACTGGAATTAGAAAAGTCAGATATCCTGTTGGTCTGGAGTAGGTTTTGGGTATAGGCACTTACCACATATTCATTGTGTCTGTATCAGTAATAATATTTTTTGATGTATTTTATAATTTAAAGCTTACTCTCAATTTCTTGATCCATGTGTCAGCTGCTTAGGGAATTTTACTGGGGTCCTGCTATTTTCATTGTTGTTTCCGCATGCCCTTGACATGACTCTTCTCCCCAAGATCACAGTTGCTGGTGAGGGTCCTTTCCCAAGAGAGCGTTGTTCATGCAGAACCGGGGTGCTGCCATGATTCTGCCCTGAAGTACCATTGATATGTGAGCATTCCTAATTCATGTCTTTGCCTTACCATGGGCCTCTTTCTACATGAATGAAGGCATGAAAGTCATTATCAAGTACCAGTCTAACTGGATAGTTGTCTCAAGGGAAGCTGTAGAGCTAGTCAGCTGTTACTAGATTCAAGTTCCAGTTTCTCTTATCCCAGCAGCCTACTGAAGAGTTCTCGGAACTTTTTGAGACCAAGATTGCCTATAGCATGGAATTTTCCATGTGTTTTATAAAAAAGGCTGAGTTCAATTAACTCTAAGGCCTTGCTTGTCTAATCCTCACTTTATATAACATATTTTTGCAATACCATGCATGATACATGGGAAACACTCATTAAATACCTATTGATTGAAAAAATAAAAAATAATATATGATGTACAGTTAGCTGAAATTCATAAAGAGAAATTATAAGAAAATTTAAATTTCATAATGACCCTGCCTACCAGATAAGATATGTTATTGCTGTTAATGTTGCCAGTTCCATAGCGTAGGCTAATTGAGTGGTAGAGAGTGATGATGCTTTCTAGATGTGGGTTCAAATGAAGTTTTATCCCTATCTTCTGCTGTACTGATAAGAGATTTGGAGAAGCAGATGCCTGAGAAGAGAAAGGAATAATAGAATAGCCTTTCCTAGCAGGGAAAGCTTGTTTTCATCAACATGAGTTATGTCAAAATTACTACATATGTGAACAGTCAATGGCAAAAACTTCTGTATCCTTTTCATGTTCTCTTCAATACTGATAGCTAGATGAAGACTGGCAATGATAATTTTTCAGTTTTTTTTTTTTTTCTTTTTTTTTTTTTTTTTTTTTTTGAGAGAGACACTGGGAACTGAACCCGGGACATCCCATGTGGGAGGTTGGCGCTTAACTGCTCCCCTTCAGTTCTTTTTAAAGTTAATTTTAAAAAGTACATGCTCAATTAATTTTAAACACAAGGAGAGAGAAATAATTAAAATCACCTTAGTATCAAGGATAAGACCAGAAGGAATAAACATTACATGGTTCATCTCTTGTTATAAATAGCTGTAGTGTACTGGAATGACTGAATAATTCAGTTAAGCTTTAAATATCATACAGCTGATATATCTTCTTAAATGTTAACAATTGTAGTCTAAATTAGTGATTTTCAAGAATAATGAGAATTTCCTCATTTCCTGAACAAGGTCCAGGATAGGAGAGAGAGAGAGAGAGAGAGAGAGATAGAAATGACTAGGTATGATGGGTAGATATAGATAAATGATAGATGATGATGACGATAGATAGGTAGATAGATAGGAGATAGATGCATATATAGGCACATAGATGAGACATTTACATTAATATATATTTATCCACAAATATTTTTTCTCTTTATGCACCATTTTGATAGATGATCCTCAGGTGTAGCCAGTTCTGTAGTGATTTACAAACTAGTATAATGATTTTCAAACTATCCTATGCATAAGGATAACTTAGGATTTTGTTTAGAGAGCAGATTCCCACAGACACTGCCATGGAATGTCTGATTCCATAGTATGAAATTGAGCTTGTGGCTTTGGGATTTTAACAATTTCTTCAGGTTGTTCTTTTGCAGGTTTTTCAAAACATATCTTTTGGCAAAGATGACTAATGAAATATTATTAATAGAAATAGGAAGTCATAAAGGGGACTTCTGTGGGGGGGGTAAGAATTATAATTTGAAACATTCTCAAGAGGACATGTCTGGTGAGGGTAAATATGTAGACTTGGAACTTGTGACAAAAATAGTGATTTTGAGAAGTTTGCTTAAAGTGAAAAATGTGAGAGGGGGAAAGGGTGAAAAAAGTGTCTAGGGAATTCTTCAATATAAGCAGCTGTGACATTTATCATAAATAGAATTCATAGCCAAATAAAATATTTAATTAATTATTTAATCTGAGATCTATTTCTGAGATTGTTCTCTCAGCCTGTCATAATGAGGTGTTTCCTATTATTGAAACCAAATATCCTGACCAGGAAGGGGGATGCTTTTCTGGATACTTAAATTCAGAAAATTTTGCATTTTTATCTAAATATCCTAACTATTTTAGTGAAGTAAATCCATAACAACATGAGTTAATATCTTTCACCATAGTTCAATACCAATCTCATTTGTTTGTAGTACCAATAAATGTAAAAGCAAAAATTCACATATCTTTTGTGAAGACAGCTATTACCCTGTCTTAAGGAAAGAGGGAGTTTTCCTGGTAACTAATTCAATAAAAATTCTACAAACTGTAACCTCTGAGAGCCACTTACTGAATCAGCCTTTGGCTACCCAATAATGACTTTCCATTATGGACTGAAATTAAACAGTTATAAAGTAGGCATAATTTCATGGCTAACCACCCAAGAGCAAATAAGTTTCATCTTCTTTTGCCTCAAGGGAAACAAATGCCCAAGGAATTTTGTTGTCAGCAAGAACAGCTGAAAGACATCATGATCGATTTGAATTTCTAACAGTATGTTCTGTAATGAAATATGAGTGCATGTAATTTAATTGAAAAATTTGTGTGTGCATGAATAAAAAATGTGCCCATGCCTTCTTATCAGCTATTACCAGTGCTTTTTTGTTTTCCAAAAAATATGCACAGATGATCAGGTTGGTTTCAGTACTCATATATAAAATCTTAAGATAAATTCTGAAGGCATATCTGTAATATATATGTATATATACATGTAATATATATGTATACATATATACTCACAAACAAGTCTTTTATTTGTATATTTTAAAGATAAAGTAGCTTAAGTACTATATACTATTTAAGATAGGAAATAGTATATATATAGAATCCATCTGTTTTCTAACTTCACGAGAGAAAACCTAGGAATCCTAGTGAATTACCTAAGTTGCAAGGACTACCAAGGAATCGCACTTTTAGTAAGTTTTTTTGAGGTATAAAAAATGTATGCCCCACTTAATTATATAATTCATTTATAATAATGTTTAAAAAAACTGTTGTTACTAGATGAGGTATACATTTTCTCATAAGCCAATACCTTTAGTTCAGGCAGGTGATAAAAATAAACAACTGTTTCGTTCTGGTTGTTTACTTCAAACAATGTGGCTTTCTACAAGCATAGCTATGGGAAAAATAGTACAAAATGTGTATCTTTCTGAAAAATTATGATTTTGTCATATGCCAATAAAAGGCTGACTATCTTAAAATGTGTTTACATTAGCAATTATAGCTAAAATCTTTTAAATTTCTACAATGTCCCATAAGATGTAGATATATGATCTCCAATCTAACAAGAGTCCTGCAAGATTAACTATTATTTTAGTTTCAATAGGTAGTTAAGAAAATGGTGTACCAGAAAGATTACTTTGCCCAAGAGATTGTACGTAGGTCATATAGTTAATATGTGGTAGCATCAACATTGAAACATATTTCTAAATAGCTCCGGTCTGATTTTTTTTTCTCAGCCTTTTAAGAGTATTTTGTAAAGACTATCAGTCTTAGAGGATGCAAATAGATGTTGCATTAGAATCCCTTCACTCCACAAAACCGACCATAAATTTTGTAAATGCCTGATTAAAATTAAACAAGTTTCTTTGCTGTAAAATTTCTCAGAAGTTTTAATACTTTAAGGAGCAATGTGAATTTCCAAGTGGCAAGTATATAGCGTGGCACTTCCTAAACTTATGTAAACATAGATCCCTCTTCCAAATGGGGTAATTATATGTGGGTGATAAATTTATATGTGTTCCCATGCTGCGTGATGCCAGGATATGGCATAGTTATCAGTTAAATCAGTATATAACTTGCACTAGGTATTACAAATGAATATTGATTGTTTGGTCAACTGATCAAGCGATTTGAATAAATGCAAACACAAATGCATCTTCGGTCTTTTGCAGGTATTAGCTTGGTTCCCCAGTCTTTGTATCTCATATCTTCCCATGGCTGAGGCCATGAATTCCCGACTTGCAAGCTCAGTCTTCCTCTAATCTTTTGGATGAGTCTCGCCTTAACCTGGAGGGATCTTTGTCTAATACTCTGGGGTGATGCAGACCTAACCAGCTGCATGATGTCTACCTGATTCAGACATTGCCCTGTGTGATTAACTGAATGCTCACTTTTTTTTTTTTTTTTTTTTTTTTTTTTTGGTTTCTTTATTCTGAATCCTTGCCTTGATAAGGCATGGTTACTAAAATTATGAAAAATAAATGCCCAGTCTCTCTAACAAAGAATTACCACATAAAATGATTGTGATAAAATATCACTGTAATTAAAAAGAATCTGTAAACATTATAATATCCAATATTAGTGTGTGATAAAATAGTACATAATTCTACTATACTGGTAGTGCAAATCAGTACAGTTTTTTAAAAGGGTAATTTGGCAATATAAAAAAAAAATTCAAAAGGGCTCAAAACCTTAGAGACAGTGATTCTTTTACTGGGGATTAATCTTAAAAACATAATAAAAATTGCAGGCAAAACTTGATGTACAAGGTGCTTGTTGAATTTTTACTTGAAAATTCACTGTGAATTAATATATATCATAAAGTATGAAATATTATATTGGTACTAAATGTTTACAAAAATGTTCAGGACAAGGGAAATATTTATGATACAATACCATGTTAAATATAAAAGAAGTACATTTCATGTAGATTTCCTCAGTTTGTGGCAATCTGCAAATAAATGTTCTCAGATATTTCTACAAACATTTTGTCAGTGGCTGGTAAAATTCTGATTATTTTTTCATATTCTGAGTTTGCATAAAAATGCCAGAAAGTACTGTAAGATTATTTAGGCATAGCAGTAGGAATTGGATAACCACTTTTATGATGTTTTGATAAATCACCAGATTTAGTTGTTATCATCAAATTATATTTTTTCTATATTTGTGTAGTAATAACTTAAGCCACTGTATCTGTACGTTTTATTTTCATCAAAACCTGTTATGCGTTATGAATTTTCAAATGTTATTGAACTTTTAATTTTTATAAATGTCTTTTTCTACGTGATCACTTTTAAGAGGGTTTTTACAAATATGGGTCCTTACGAAGCTAGAATTATGCATCTAAATTTTGGTTATCTTAATGTGTCTTCTAAATTAGATCTCTTTATTTTTCAATCTTCTACCCTTCTATGTCTATCAATTCTAGTATATATGGAGATCTACTTGGAAAAATTCATTTCAGGAAAACCATGTTAAGAATCCTGCAGTGGTTTTCCATTGTCAGAGAACTAAAAGCAATCTTAAACAAAACCAAGTCAAGTCCCAACAGTTTGAATAGCTTTAAGGGAATCTGATGACCCTCCTAGGTGCACTTGTATTTCTTTATGCTGTTTTGCTTATCTCAACTTCTAGAAGAGACAGCATTGAAATCCCATCTCCTATTTCTGATCTGGCTTCAACCTAACCAGTTAGAGAGATTCTTTTTAGCCATAGTCTACTATGAAAGGAAGTTTTGGGATTCTGATCGTCATTTACTTCTAAGTTGCTTGGAAAATGTTCTTCAGTCTTTTTTGTTAACAGGGACTTTCTTTACTTCACTGAATTGTCCTCTGACCGGAGTAGGAGCCACACTTTCAATTTTTCAGGATTCTCTGACTTCTTTCCAAATTTATGTATTGTAATATTTGCTTAAACTCAGAACACAGAAACTGTTCAAATCATGAGCACCAACTCACTCAGGAGTCCTATCTGCTCCTGAAGTATCATTTAAAGCAGACAGAATTTCAATTGGCTTTTACACTATTTCGTATTGGGTACAAACATTTCAATGATTGTCCACTATTGACAGCCTCCCTTCCTGCAAGCACATTTCAGTTAGGTTTTTTTTTTAGCCAACTATTTACTGCAGGTACTTTAGAAACAATTCTACCACCACAATGACTTTTAGAACAGTGACTCAATTTCCTGATTCACCAGTTAAGCCAGAAATCACAATCTTACTCTTTCAAGGAATTTATGATAAGAATCACTTGCTTAAAAATACCCAATAAGTCTGAGCCCTGCAGGTTGCCAGAAATTTAGGACACACTTTACAACTGTTCATTTACATCTTTTCCACAATAAATAATTTTTTTTGGACAGAAGTGGATGATAGGGTGTTGGCAGGGGCAAAGCAGAAGATAAAATTCAAGTTTTCTGCCTGTAAGAATTTCCTATTTCACGGCAATCACAAGAAAAAAAACTGATTAATCATCTACTTCTATAAAAGAAAAATTAACATGGGGGTTTCCAGTTTTTCTCCCTACCACCTGATGTGAACTGCGTATTATATTTTCTCGCATTACTTTCTTGGATTTAAACCTCAGCAACACACTGGAAGGTAGATATTAATCTGTGCTTTTAAGGTGCAGACACTTAGGGTCTGAAGTCAAGTTGTTGTTCCAAGGTCACCAGATCCCAAATTTTGGGCTGAGATTATAACACGGATGCAACTCCCAAACCCATGTTCTTTCCTTTACATCACATGGTTAGGAAACCTGCAGACATTTGGAAAGACATTCTGTGTAGACATTAAATGAATTATAGGTGGTTCAAGTGTTTCTCCTCAAATTTCATGAATACTTTGGGATAATGTTAATTGGTGTCTGATTATGAAAGAAATTTAAGTGTATGTTCACTAAAGAAAATTTGCAAAATTAGAAAGAAATAAAAATAGTATAATGAAAAGAATAATGGAAGAATATAAACAGAATACAATTTATGTCATCAGCAGACCTACCCTTGAGAAGTAACCACAGACCCTGTTGAGAGAGGGTCTGTATGAGATAAATAGCACATCAACACCACTTTTACACTTCAATTAAATGTTGCATATAAGAGAAAACAATTGGATCTGGGCTAATCCCTATGTGATGGCAAAGATTAAGCCATTTATAACTACTTAAGCATCTTTTGTTAAGAGCTTGGTTAAAAGCCAGATTCTCTTTAGCATAATAATACTAGAGCTGTTGTCCTAATTCTCTTATGGAAAGGACAAAACTTTTCTAACAGATGGCATTTATAGTTCTCATTTGAGAATAGACTGTGTAGCAGTTTGACATAGTTATGAATTCCAAAAACAGATATTGAATTATGCTTGTAAACTGGCCTGTTCCTCTGGTCATGATTAAGTTATGATTAGGGCTTTGATTAGGCCACGTCAGTAGGACGTTGAGTCCCTGCCCCTTGGTGGGTGGGGACTCAGAGATAAAACTACATGACAGAGCAGAGGAGTTGGTTGAGTTTTGATGTTGGAGTTTTAATGCTGAGGCTTTAATGCTGGAGCCCCAGGAAGTAAGCACACAGAGGAGCTTGGCCATAAGGAAGGAGAGAGGGCTTTGAGAAAAGAGATGAGCCATCTGCCTGACAGTTCACAGCTGGCCTTGTGGAGAGAGGCAAAGCCTAGAGAGCCTCATAGTCTACAGCTGACATTTTGGAGGAAACAGAGGTGCTGAGCCCAGAGAGATGCAAGCCCCGGGAAGAGAGGAACCCAGGAAGCCTAAACCCTGGCAGATATCAGCAGCCATCTTGCTCCAACACGTGGCCCTAGATTTGGTGAGGGAAGTAACTAATGCTTTATGGCCTGGTAACTGTAAGCTTCTACCCCAAATGAATACCCTTTGTGAAGACCAACCGATTTCTGTCATTTTACATCAGCACCCCTTTGGCTGACTAATACAGATGGTCTTCAAGGAAAAATAAAACAATGCTCAACTTGGAAGAGAGAAAGGAAGGAGGGAGGGAGGGAGGGAGGGAGGGATTATTAGGTAAATTAGCCAGTAAATAAATCTGAGCGGTCAGCCATGAGGATTATGAAATATTTGTAGCCGTCACTATGGCTCTTGATAGCAAGATTGGAGTTTAACCATCACCCCTCCACTCCTTAGACAGCAAAGCTAGAAATGGCTGAGCAGAGGCCACTTTCACTCGCATCCAGCCAAAAACCTATGCACAGGTGTTTGTGAGAAGTGGAAAGAGAGAAGGATGACAGAAATACTTTTCCTATTGAGTTGGACAGATCTCCCTAAAGGAGTGAAAAGGAGTAAGGGAAGTAAAAACTCCTACAGACTTAGTCCTCAAATAAGGGCTCCATGGAAGTATGTGAGGGCCATTAAGAAGAAAGAGTAAAAGAAAACAAGAGCCTTAAACTTCAAAATAAAGTTGTTGTGGGGACCCAGGGCACCCCTAAGTCTTCACCACATAGCTGCCTCATGACCTAGGCATAAGTTAAAGGTTAACAACCCTCCCCAAATGGAAGAGAAAGTATAGACGTTATCATAAACTTTGATCCTCGCAAAACAGTAAACATCCTTGGTAAGGATCATCATCGCCACACCCATGTGTATTCTTCACATGACCCTGCAGGAAATCTGTTCTCATACCCTATGGAATGTCCTTGTTTTGGAACCCCTTATATATCACCCTTCATTTTCTCATCTCTTTGTGGAGCACTAAGTTCATTCATTCAAAGATTCTCTCCTGTCTGTAAGTCCCAATAAAGCTTATGCCTGACTAAATGCCAGGTGTGTTCTTTGGTCTCCCAGTCTCACCAACTCCTGCCCTTCAGGAGTTGGGTTGTAACAGTTGCATTCCTTGTTCCTGCTACATTCCACTGGTGTTTTTGAGAGCAATCAGAATTTTGGTAAAGAACTTGGATACTTGCCTGTGTTGCTTATATTAGGACCATAACAACTCTTCAGTCTTAGGCAGTCTCTGGTGGGGAAAAAGAGGAACATCATCATCTCCACTCTCCCCAACCCCATTACAAGGTGAAGTCATCACTGCTTAGGTGTGACAACAGAGATAAACCCCATCAGCAAAAGGTGACAGTAAAACTAACTTCCTGACTTCCAGTCACACACAGTAAAGAATAGACTTAGTAACAAAATGAGATGGTATAATGTAATTTTGTATTCTATTATTATTATATAATATATCAAAAAGTATTTTCTTATGTCATTCAAATTCCTTGAAATAACAACTTTAAGTCTGAATAAATTTCTCTGTAAGACGTTTCTATAACGGTAATATCTTATTCATTTTCACTGGAGGTGTTACCAATATTTTTCTTTATTAAATATAGTGATCATGTTTCGTGTAGAACTCTGTGCTTATCATTAGAATAAATTCCCAACTGTTGACTCACTGAGTCATATAATATTAACACTTAAAAAATCCTTGGTATATATTGCCAATTTACTCTCCAAAGAGAAAATATTTTTTACAATCACTGGCAGCAGAAGAGATGATCTTTATCATTAAAAATGTGTCCAGTGTTTTAAATAATCATTGTTTTGATTATTGTGCATGAATATTATGTTTAATTGCTTTTTATAATTTTTAAGATATGAACAATAATGAAATTACTTTTTTATCCTTTTTATTATGATGGATTATAATTTTGTTCCTCCTCCCCTCCCAAGTTCTAAAAATCATTCTTAAGGAATAGCATAGGATACTAGAACTAACACAAGCACTGTGGATGAAAAAAGGCTGAGGTTCAAATTGCAGTTCTGATTCTTATCTGTCCCCAGATTGTAACATCTCTGAGCCTCATAGTCTTTATCTTTAAAATGGCACTAATATTTTCATATCTTTGGGATGTGTGTATCAAAAATATAAACATTTACTATATATAATAAAGCAGTAACTATATATGAATTTCTTTCTTATGACAGTACATAGAAAACACATTTTTTACTAACTACAATTTGTCAAATTAAGCAGTTTTTAGATGGCTTCTATATCTTCAAATAAATATCAACTGTTTTGATAGAGTTTGTAGTTGTCAGGATCTTTAAACAGTTGATGTTGTATACTGAGTATGGATAGAGAGGAGGAAAAAGACATAGATTTTAAAGGGAAGTTGCCTTTGGTATGGAAAAGAAGTATTTGGTACAGTGCCTCCTGGAAGACTGGATTCATGATGACTATCTCCTGTCTAAAAAGAATTAAAGTGCTCATGACTTCCTATTCAATTCAGATCCATCCAAGAGGCAAAATGATATAGAAATGATGTGAATATTTAGGTAGATACTAATTTTTGGTGTTGTCTATTTCCAGTCAAAGTATAGAAAGGAAAGCACCTTCAGAGGCAATCTTTATGTTTTAGATGGAAGCTAAGTCCCACTGGGGACTAGGAATGACTTGTTCAACTCACAAGGTGGCAAGAACAAAAGGAGAACTTGACTTCAACTCAAGTACTCTCAACAAATCTCCATTATTCCATACAATTTTCCTTTCCAAATGCTGCCAAAAATCTGCTAAAAATAAAGAAAACCAGATAATGCTTTGGTATGTACTATATGCCTGCTACTCTTTAGAAACTCAGGATAGTGTAAAATCAGATAATAATTATTCCCCTTATGGAGTTAACATTCTAGAGGTTGGGAGACATTTAGTAAATGAATAACCAAGTAAAATGTTTCAGCTTGTGTTAAGTGTTGATGATTAAAAACTTGTGGCAAGGTAAGGAAGATAAAACTGTGCTAAATAGGGTGATCAGGGAAGCCTTCAATGCTAAGTTAATCCTTGAGCAGAGAATTAAAAGGAAATGAAGAAATAGAACCACACATTTATTTAAAGGACGTGTCCAAGCAAAGCAGATAGGAAGTGCAAAGATGCTGAGCCAGAAGCATGTTTGTTGTCCTGAGGAACAGTCAAGAGGCTGGTATGGCTGATGTATTTAATAGTATAATTATAATAATATTCTTTCATTAATTGTAATGTACCACACACTGCAATGTTAATAACAGGGAATGTATATGGAAACTCTGTGTTCTGCATGATTTATCTGTAAACCTACAACTTCTCTAATAGAGAGAGGGAGAGAATTTTTTAGGAAGTGGTATGAGGTGTAGAAGATGGCCAAGCCACACCCTGTAGGATATTGTATGGACTTGATATTTGCTTTTAATGAGATGGGAAATTCTTGGAGTGTTGTGATCAGGGAAATAACATGATCTGACTCATTTTAAAAGGTATCCTTCTTGTGCAAAGGCAGAAGCAGGAAACCACTTAGAAGGTCATTGCAGTCAGTCCAGGCAGAGGTGATTGCAGCTTATATCAGGATGACAGCAAAGGAGTTGGATTTTCATGCCTTCTGGAAGAAGACTAAACAGATATGCATAGACTTTTCATGTGGACTAGGGGAGAAAATGAGATGAACCAAGCCAACGCTCTTTCAAAATGTAGTCTTTCAAGAGTTTAAACATGTCCAGTCCCCATCTTAGCTAAGATATAAGGGTGTGATGGGAATTTGCACTCACCCCTTATGACCCTTATTACGTTAATTTTCTCAAGATTCTTGACATTTCTTCATCAGATTTGAAACTGCTCATTCAGAAAAAATTTAGGCCGGGGTGTGGGGGGCTCATCCCCACTGACACTACCCAGGAATGGGAATTGGGGTGGAGGAATTGGAGCATTGGGGCACTGGAGCACTGCCACCTGCTTCAACCGAGGGGTGGATGGGAGATCCGCTCCCCACGCAGCCCTGCAGAGCCTCAGGTGTAGGGAAGGGCAGTTTTTCCTTTAGTATCTGGCTGATATAGGTGGGTATTGTCAAAAAGATTTTCTGTACTATTAAGTTCCTATTTCTAGGTTCTTTGATTAGAGAGAGAAGACTTTTTGGGGCCTTATCAGTGCCTGTTTGTTCTGAGTTGGATTAGGTCCTCTTTCTTCTCTACTTAATGCTTATATGAGAGCACTGCATAAGAAACCATTCTGAAATTTTGGTGCCTTAAAATTATAATTTTTTTGTAATGAGTATGCAAGTTTTCATTTTACTCTGAGATTGGCTGGGCTTCAGGTGGGATGACTCCATTTGTTTCTCATTATCTACAGGCTAGCCACGGACATGGTCTCATGGTGAGGGCAGAAAGCACTAATGAGCACTATGCAAGTGGTTTTGCAAGCCTGTACATGGCATGTGCTATATCACATTGACCAAACACATCTCATGGCTTGGAAGGACAAGCTTACATTGCAATTGAGACATTCATGCAATCTGTCTACCATAATGCTACTATAGTTCTGGGGTACCAAATATCATTGGTACTGTGGTAATACCTTTAATAAGAGAAAGTATTTCTCAGAGGCCACTGACTCACCTCACTCAAAAACATCTTGTAACTATACACTGTTGCACTCAGCATTCCCTGTTCCTTTAAATCTTAGGTAAAATAACACTGACCATCTATCTGTAGTAGCCACCACTAAATTGGAAGAACCCTTCATCCCTTAGAGCTGGTTTCTTGATAGGACTCATGATATATTGTTGGAGTGAGAGGAGATCTCAACATAAATTGCTCTTTTCTGCTGATAATCCCAACTGGAGCTGATGTGTCCCTGAAGAGTGATCCATTTTCCAATAATTACATCTCCCTTCTCTTTACCATCAAAACTCTATCCCCTCAAGAGAGTTGTCTATGCACATATTTCCTTCAAAGTCTTTGAATTTAATTCACACAATGGAATTTAATCAATGTAATGCATTAAGCCTAAAGAAAATACCCTAGCTTTGGTGTCATGCTAGAATTTTAACCAATATTTTGGGAAGACTTCTATAGTGCTTGGGAAATCAACCCAGACTTATCACTTCTGGTTGGGTTTACAAACAAACCATTAATATCCAATCCAAACATCTGGAGATTTCTTGTTTATTGAGAGAAGTATAGAATATGATTGAGCTCATATAAGGCAAATATCTCCTTCATTGGTCAGATTTTCAAATTTGGACACTTTAAGGTGTTCCAAAGCAATATCAGTGCAACCAATTATATAGTTCATTGTCTTTTTAAAGCACTCACTCATGTCATAGGCATCTGAAGCATCATTAATTCATTTGGTATAGAATTGATGCCTTAAATTTTTGTTTGTGATGACATATTTTTGGAAATATGGGAAGGAAAGGGAGTGTGAACCTATGTATCGGAAGTTTTCCACAATATTTTTTAATAATCAGTTTGCCTTGAATAAAAGAGAATTAAGAGGCTACTAAATATGTTTAGGTTTATACATTATGAGGACTTTTTATGACAGAATACAGAAAATGGAGACTTAGACAATTTTTTATCCATCAAGTGAACTGGAGTTAATACTGTTTCCATCTCTTGATTTTTTCTTTTTTTTTTTTTTTTCTTGTTGTTGTTGTTTTAGGAGGTAACGGGGAATGAACCCAGGGCCTTGAACATGGGAAGCAGGCACTCAACCACTGAGCTACATCCACTCCCCAATGAGAGTTGATTTTTTCATTTGTTTGTATGTTTTATTTTGAGGAGGTACTGGGGATCAAACCTGGGACCTTGTACATGGGAAGCAGGTTCTCAACCACTTGAGCTATATCCACTTCTCCATCTCTTGGATGTCAATAATTAAAAGTTCCATTTTTGAGTATGTATAAGGAGTATGTATACCCATAAAATACTAAATAGTGGGTAGAAAGACAATGAAAAACAGCCCCATATGTCATATATGATCCTTCAGGAAAAGAAACCCATGAGAATAAAATCCTGCCCCGATAAGTAGGAACTGTGGTACAGAGACACTTATAAATGCACTTTGTCCATATCCATATCAAGAAGTAGAAAATTGAGATACATGTTTGCTTGATTCAGTCTATTTTCAATTCCAATTAGAAATGCATGGCTTCTTCTGCAGGAAAGAAACGGCTCTAAGGAAACAAAAGCAAGAAATCTTGTAATGATCTTGAGATCACATCTGTTACTTGCATTATCAACCACATCCCTTTGGAAGGCTAGTGTTTGAGTTGCAAATGTATATTGCAATGGTACCAGCTTTGGGAGATTAGATGGGTTATCAGAATCACTTCTTTCCTTTCTTTACATGGATAACACACTCAATCTATAGATACACTTTCCATATGTAACTGCCAATATTAAATGGGTAGACTGGGTTGAAATTTTAAAATTTATATCCTTGTGCCATTAGTATTCTAGCAAGTCAAGAACATTTTGAGAGGATTTACAGGAAGATGGAGCATTAGAGGCAGAGGGATCACTTCTCTCCTAGAAAAAAATAGCTAGAGGACAGGCAGAGACTGTCTGGAGGGCTGCTCTGGGGCTCAGGACATGAGGGGAAGGTAATACACTACCCAGAAGAGAGAGGAACTAAGGAAAGGAATATCAGTTGGCTTAAAAATCTCATGAGTAAAGCTGCAAAGGCAGCAGCGGGTGCCCATACACTTACCTTTGGAGCAAAAAGCAGTCTGCAGACTATAGGGCTGTGGAATGCAGTTCCTGTGGACTGAGGGGGTTGCTGAGGACATAGCCAAGAGAGGGGAGAGGGAGGGACACAGCCTCCAGCAAATTCAGATTTTGGCTAGCAAAATTAGTCTGCTACATTGGAGGGGTCGCACACTTTTAGGTCAGGTGGGGCCACAACATTGTTTATAACCAGAGCCAGCACAGAGCTAAAGATAATTTGCCTCCTCAACCACCCTTCCTACTACCCTAGGCTGGTTGCTGAAGAGGCAGAGGGAGGGAGGGTGTGGCCAGCCAAGGGAAGAGAACAGCCTCTAAGAAAGTTTGTTAGTATGGCTTGGCCAGCCCTGAGGACATTGCTTCTGCACCACTCCACCCATGGAGTTACACTGAATGCATTTACACCTGGCATCTGGGTTCTGGGCTGAGAAGTCTTCTAAAGAGTACCATTTGTTGCCCAGACCAGAAAAGTTAATGAAAAGGGGAAGATAGTAATAAATAAGTAAAAGAGGCAAGCAAGTGCCTTTACTACCCCTTCTCTCCAAGGCCCTTGGTAACTGGCCTCCACCCCCTTATGGGGTCCTTTTTTTTGCCTGATCTCCTACCACTCTTGGCCTTCTTAGACATCTTGCTTCTTGCTTAATTGTTCCCACAATTCTACAGGGATATACTGGCATCTTCCACAGCAAGGCATTATGTTAGTGAAAGGTCCCCGTCTTCTTTTGAACAATCTTCTTTTAGTCTCTAATTTACATAGCTCTTGGGTTCAATTAACCTTAATCATCCAGCAAGGAGTTGCCCTGACTGTTTTTGGTGGGGTAAAATTGGATCTCGCCACTGAATAACAGCAAAATAAAAATAAATAAATATAGACCCAGAAAGAGCATTAAGTGCTTGGAAGATATGACTCAGATAAAGAAATTAAAGTTCCAGATGAGACACAGTGAAACAACTAATCATGAAGATTCATACAAATCTCCTAAATGAAATCATGGAGTTGATGGACAACATGACTAAAGAAATAAAACATATTAAGATACTTGGTGAACACAAAAGAAAAATTTGAAATCTTGAATTTAAAAATAACAGAGCTTATGGGAATAAAAGACACAATAAGTGAGATTAAAAATATATTAGAGGCACACAACTACAGATTTGAAATCATGGAAGAAAGCATCAGCATCATAGAGGAAAGAACAACTGCAATTGAAATGCAAGGACAGAGTGAGAAAAGAATAGAAAAAATTCATCAGGAGCTCAGGGAGTTGAATGATAACATGAAGTGCACCAACATATGTGTTGTGGGAGTTTCAGAAGGAGACAAGAGGGAAAAGGGGCAGAAAGAGTATTTGAGGAAGTAATACCTAAAAATTTCCCAACTCTCATCAAAGATATAAATATATGTGTACAGGAAGCACAACATACTCCAATTAGAATAAATCCAAGTAGAGGTACCCCAAGACAAACAATATCCAGAATGCTGAAAGCCAAAGATAAAGAGAAAATACTGAAAGCAGCTAAGGAAAAACAAAACATCACATCCAAGGGATGTCCAATAAGACTTAGTGCAGATTTCTCTTCAGAAACCATGGAGGCAAGAAGGAAGTGGCATGATATAATTAAGGCACTGAAAGAGAAAGGTTCCAGCCAAGAATTCTTTATCTGGCAAAACTGTCCTTCACATACGATGGTGGGTATAAAATATTCACAGATAAACAGAAACTGAGAGAGTTCATAAATAAGAATCCAGGTCTGCAGGAAACACTAAAGGGAGTTCTACAGCCAGAAAAGAAAAGATTAGAGACAGGCTTAGAGGAGAGTGCAGAAGTTAAGACTACCAGAAAGGATAACAAAAAGATAAAAAGATGGACAAAAATAAGAGATGACACACGAAAGCCCAAGGATAGCATGGCTGATGTAAGTAATGCCTTTATGGTAATAACCTTGAATGTTAATGAATTAAACTCCACAATCAAAAGATATAGGCTGACAGAATGGATAAGAAAACATGAGCCATCCACAGGCTATCTGAGGAGACTCACTTTAGACACGAGGATACAAATAGACTGAAAGTGAAAGGTTAGAAAAAGATATTTCATACATATAGTAACTAAAAGAGAGCAAAGATAGCTACACTGGTATCAGACAAAACATGTTAAATGCAAAAAAACTGATGAGATACAGAAGGCCATTACATATTAATAAAAGGGACAATTCACCAGGGAGAAGTAATAGTCATAAATATCCATACACCTAACCCAAAATACATGAGGCAAACTCTGAGAAAACTGAAAGGAGAAGTAGGTGTCTCTACAATAATAGTTGTAGACGTCAACATGCACTCACATCAATAGATAGAACAACAAGATAGAAGATCAACAAGGAAACAGAAAACTTAAAGAACATTATAAATGAGCTGGACTTGACACACATATAAAGAATATTGCACCCCAGAACAACAGGTTATACATTCTTCTCAAGTGCTCAGGATCTTTCTGCAGGATAGACCACATGCTGGGCCACAAAACAGCTCTCAATAAATTTAAGAAAATTAGACTTATACAGAACATCTTCTCTGATCATAATGGAATGAAACTGGAAATCAATAATATATGGGAAAGGGGAACTTTTGCAAATATATACAGGCTAAACAACATACTCCTAAACAATCAGTGGGTAAAAGAAGAAATTGCAAGAGAAATTAGTAGATATCTTAAGATGAATGAAAATGAGAACACAGCTTATCAAAACTCATAGTTTTTTTTTTTTTTTTAATTTTTATTGTGGGTAAAAATCAAAATTCTCACAATACATACAAACATTTGCAAAATGATATATAAATATATATGCATATATGTGTATTTGCTTACAAAAATGTGTATATATATATATATATATACACATATATTTTAAGAGGTGCTTAGATTACCCAAAATATTACACGGAACCCACTGGGATTCCCATGTTGCCTACCTCCCACACCTCCCACCACATCCCACACAAACATCTCCCACAAGTGTGGCCCACCACCCTCAATGAACTTACACATCCTGGAGCCTTGCCACCAACCATAGACCACAGTTCATAGTTTTGATATGACTAAGAGTTTTGATTGCCACAATAAACAATGCCTCAAACAGCGGGGCTCCTAAGGGCTCTAGAGACATCCAGACACTATAACATAGCATAGCACCTTGTCAGAGGGCTTTTCTCTGGAATTTATGCCCCCCCGTGTAACAGACTTAGACTCGTTCATAGTTTCCCTACACATGGCTCTTCTGCCCCTTTTATTTGAACCTATAATTAACATTATGCTTGCTAAATATATGTCCCAGAGACTTAAATCTTTGGTCTGTTCATATACCAGTTGAGCCCTGAATCTCAGCAGGGTTCCAACACCTACTCTCCAGTTGATTGGTCTCACTCAGGACAACTAACAAGGAGATTATGATGGACAATTCCCATCCCAAGGAACAGAGTGTCTGCAAATACAAGCAAGATAGTTCCATCCATCTGTCCCATGAGACCTAAGCCACCTCTCAATTAGAAACAGAGTAAGCATTACCATCCCCAAATCCTCAAGATTGGGGAATGAACAGTGGGCTAAAGTAGACTTATAATTATTCTACTATAGACTCGATATTATTTTAGCAATGGAAGAACTTGTATCATTGATATAAAGGCAGTGGCCACTAGAGATTCTGAGGGGAGGGAGAGGAAACAATAGGTATAACGTGGGGGCATTGTCAAGACATTGATATTGTCCTTCATATCATTGCAAAGAAGGATACAGGCCATTTTATATTTTGTAATGATCTACAAAATTGTGTGAGATAGAGTGCAAACTATAATGTAAACTGTAGTCCATGGTTAGTAGCAGTGCTTCAATATGTGTACCACACTAATTAAACTTATTGTTAATGTGGGAAAGTGTGGGAGGGGAGGGGGCGGGGCATATGGTAATCCCCAATTTTTTATGTAACATTAATGTAATCTAAAGCTTCTTTAAAAATAAAAATTTAAAAATTAAAAAAACTAAAAAACAAAAACAAAAACACAGCTCATAGGATACAGCACAGTCAGTGCCGAGGGGGAAATTTATAGCCCTAAATGCCTATATGTAAAAAGAAGAAGGATTAAAATCAAGTATCTACCTGGATATACTGAAGAAATAGAAAACAAACCAATCCCAAAGCAAGCAGAAAGAAATAACAAAGATTAGAGTGAAATAAATGAAAATGAGAACAAAAAAATCAATAGAAAGAATCAACAAAACCAAAAGCTGGTTCTTTGAGAAAATCAATAAAATTGACAAACCCTTAGCAAGACTAACAAAGAAAAGAAGAGAGAAGTTTCAAATTAATAAAAGATGAAAAGGGGGACTTTATTACCCCAGAGAAATAAAAAGAGTCATAGAAGGATATTATAAGAAACTGCATGTCAACAAATTAGACAACCTAGATGAAATTGGCAAATTCTTAGAAATGCACAAATAACCTCCACTGACTGTACAAAAAATACAGGAACTCAAGAAACCAATCACAAGTAAAGAGATTGAATCAGTCATCAAAAATCTTTCAACAAATAAAGTCCAGGACCAGATGGTTTCACAGGTGAAGTCAATCAAACATTTTGAGAAGAATTAACACCCATCCTGTTTAAACTATTCGAAAAAAATTGAAAGGGAAGAAAAATTACCCAACACATTTTATGAAGCCAACATCACCTTAATATTAAAGCCAGATGAAGATACTACAAGAAAAGAAAATTACAGACGAATCTCTTTAATGAAGATACATGCAAAAATTCTCAACAAAATACTTGCAAATTGAATCGACCAGCATATAAAATAATTATACATCACAATCAAATGAGTTTTATTCCTGGTATGCAAGGGTGGCTCAACATAAGTAAATCGATTAATGTAATACAGCACATTAACCAATCGAAGGTAAAAAAATAAAATAAACACATGATCATATCAATTGATGTAGAAAAGGCATTGGACAAAATCCAACATCCTTTCTTGATAAAAACTGAAAGATAGGTATAGAAGGAAAGTTTTTCAACATAATAAAGGGTATATATGAAAATCCTTCTGGCAACATCGTACTTAATGAAGAGAGGTTGAAAACTTTCCCTCTAAGATCAGGAACAAGATAAGGATGCCCACTGTCACCACTGTTATTCAACATTGTGGTAGAAGTTCTAGCTAGAGAAGTTAGTCAAGAAAAAGAAACAAAAGGCAACCAAATTGGAAAACAAGAAGTAAATCTTCACTATTCTCTGATGACATGATCCTATATTTAGAAAATCCCCAAATTTTCTACAATAAAGCTATTAGAGCTAGTAAATGAGTTCAGCAAAGTGGTAGGATAGAAGACCAATATGCAAAAATAAGTAGCATTTCTATACACTACTAATGAGCAAACTGAGGAGGAAATCAAGAAAAAAAAATCCCATTTATATTAGCATCAATTGACTCAAATATCTAAGAATTAATTTAACCAGGAATGTAAAAGATCTGTATTCAGAAAAAAACAAAAGTCTGGTAAAAGAAATCAAGGAAGACCTAAACAAATGGAAGGACATTCAGTGTTTAGAGATTGGAAGAATAAATACCGTGATGATGTCAATTCTACCCAAATTTATTTATAGATTTAATGCAATACCGATCAAAATTCAACAGAAGTAGAAAAGGAAAGTGGTCCTTAATAGCCAAAAACATCTTAAAAAAGAAGAGCCAAGTCAGAGGACTCACAATTCCCGAACTTGAAGTGTATTATAAAGTTACAGTGATCAAGACAGCATGGTATTGGCATAAAGATAGACATATTGATCAATGGAATTGAATTGAGAGTTCAGAAATAGACCCTAACATATATGGTCAACTGATTTTTGATAACCCTATCAAGTCCACTTTTATGGGACAGAACATTCTCTTCAAGAAATGGTGCTGGGAGAACTGGATATCCATAACCAAAAGAATGAAAGAATACCCCTATCTCACTCTCTAAACAAGAATCATCTCAAAATGGATCAAAGACCTAAATTTCAAACCCAGGACCATAAAACTCCTAGAAGATAATAGGGAAACATCTACAAGAACTTTTAGTAGGTGGGGGTCTCTTAAACTTTACACCCAAAGCACAAGCAACAAAAGAAAAAGTAGATAAATGGGACCTCCTCAAAATTAAGCTTTCTATTCCTCAAAGGACTTTGTGAAGAGGGTAAAAAGACAACCTACTCAATGGGAGAAAAATATTTTGAAATCATATATCCACTAAGGTCTAATATCCATGATATATAAAGAGATCCTACAAGTCAACAAGAAGAAGACAAAGGACTCAATTAAGAAATGGGCAAAAGACCTAAATAGACCATTTTCTAAAGAATAAAAACAAAGGGCGAAAAATACACATGGAAAAATGTTCAACATCACTGTCTATTAGGGAAATGCAAATCAAAGCTACATTCCACACCTACTAGAATGGCCAATATTAACAAAACAGAAAACTACAAGTGTTGGAGAGGATGTGGAGAGAAAGGAATGCTTATTCACTGATGGTGGGAATGTAGAATGGTATAGTCACTGTGGGAGTGTGTTTGGTGGTTCCTAAGGAGCTTAGATGAAGATCTACTATGTGACCAAGCAATACGGCTGCTAGGTATATACCCAGAAGAACTGAGAGCAGTGACACAGACATCTACATACTGATGTTCATAGCAACATTATTCAAAAAGATGCCAAATGATAGAAACAACCTAGGTGTCCATCAACTAATGAACGGAAAAAAAAAATTGTGGTATATACACAGAATAGAATTTTATTCAGCTGTAAGGAGAAAAAAAGTCATGAAGCGTATCACAGTGTGGTTGAAACTGGAGGACATTATGATAAATAAAGGAATAATCTGCAGAATTGGCAAAAAGTTGTTTGGAAATGAATAGAAATGGTGAAAGCACATCATAGGATTTGTAATTAGTGCTAACATATGGGTATGATATTGGTTTGTTTTTTGTTGTTTATCTTTTTGGAATAATGAAAATTCTCTGATATTGATTGTAGTAATGAATGGGCAACTCAGTGATTATACCAAATCCCATTGATTGTACACATTAGTAAATATATGTTTTATGAACTAAAAAGTAATAGGGTGGGTTGGGGGAAAATGCACAAAATATAATATATGGACTATGGTTAGTAGTAATACTTTGATGATCTTACAAAATTTATTACAAATGTTTCACAACAATGCAAGATATTTGGGGTGCAGTGATGTATGGATGTCATCTAGGATGTTATGCATGTTTGTTTTGTGAGTTCAAAACTTTTAATATACACTTATTGTTTATGTATGCTCATGTATGAATGATATACTTCAATAAATTGCTTTTATTTAATTTTAAAATATTTTTATATATTTTTAAAGATCCTCAGATTACACAAATGTTACACAAAAACATAGGGATTCCCATATGCTCCGTTGCCCATACCTCCCACACACTCCCACATAGTGTGGAACATTCATTGCAATAAATTGCTTTTAAATGAAAAAAAAAAAAAAGAACCATTTGAAACCATTTCTGATCAATGATATACCAATTGTTACAAAAAAATTGCTATTCCCTCTGGACTTTATTTTTTTTATGAAGATAGATACAGTTTTGTGTTATAAAGTATTTTGTAAGCTTATGGTTTGTATTTCCTTAAAGACTATAAATCAGAAGCCCATTTTTCAAATTAATATGATGAGGCATATACAAATGAAATTTTCAACCTCTAAGGTATTCTTGTGATATTATTGCATCAATTTTGCTTTTAAAATATGAATGTATATGTGAATTATGAACACCATGCTGAAATAAATGCAAGATTGGGAATTAATGAATTTTAAAAATGTACAGTAAAACTATCTAAATGATATTTACAATGTGTTGAAGAGGCTGACTTAATTTTAGGAAAGGACACATAAGCCTGAGACTAGTTTTTGTCTGGGTTTGACTGTTGCTTTACTTGGTACATTTGTGCAAATATTTGAACTAACCTTGCCTCTTTCTAGAAGGAAAATATGTCATTTGCTTTCTCTTTGTAGCATAGGTTTTATCCCAGAATCCATGAGGTAAGATTTTAAAATTTAATTTAAATAACTTGGAAAACCAAGGAGACTATATTCAAGGTATTATTACTATTAAAATTCTTAAATAAGAAGTTACTGTGATATTTAAAATCAATAGCACTTTTTTCCCAGCTGCTTGCTCTGTCATATCAAGCAAGTTTATCACTCACTATTGGAATTGCTTCAACTTTGAACTCTCTACTATGAGTTGTTTTTTGCTTCAAACCATTCAGGAAGCTAAATTTCTACTCCCATACTGTTAAAATGACTCTTCTGACAATAATTCAAGCAGAATTTTTTAGAACAAAATGACTTTTTTATCAAAGGGCTAACCCCTGCTGTTTTAATGAATATTATTCCTTTTCACTTAATGCTACAACGGGATATTATTGTAAACAGAAGTTATTTTCATCTGTTTAAAATAATTTATAAACTCATGAATTATTTCTCCACAAACACTGAAAAGAACCAGCACATCTTGCAATAATTATTTAAATAAATCTATTTCTTTGCAGACATTAATAGATATAATTGATACCACTATAGTTTTAGCTCATGAACCTATTTTAAATTTCTAAATACTTTGCTAAAAGTTAGACAAGGAACAAAAATGTACACAACCAGCCACAGAGTCATTTGAATTCTATTTTAATTTTTGAAAGTGCCGAATAAAATTATACACTTTACGAGTTTGTGAGTTCTTTTCATGTTTCATAGAAAATTATTTAGCTTTTTTTCCCCAGAATGTATTAATTCTTATAACATTAAAATCTCATTTTCAAATAACATCTTAAATACAGAGTAAAGCTTTTCATTTTGAATGCCAACATCAGGAGATTGTTACACAGGTGAAAGAAGAGGTGATAAACCAGAGGGTGGAGTTAGGCAGCACAGCGATTAGAAGAAATCTGACTTCCATCTCTCAACTAGAAGAACAAATGAAGGTGGTCATTCGCTGGGATCTGGAGCCATTTAAGGATCTACAGACACTACCGGGAAGCCACCGCAAGCAGAGACAGAATGAGAGAAATTCCCTGACTTCTCTCTTCTTCTTACCCTCTTATTTTTCTCTAGTGCCTCCCATTGACTCAACTGGGATGGAAACCAGCGGAGAAGGAGGTGGTCATCTCCTCTGCTGCATGTAGCAGAGCAAGAAGAAGGTAAGCGTGGACCTGAGGGCAAATATGCCAAGAACCAGAACATGGGTATTTAACTTATTTCACTCTTGGTGCCCACTGTAATTTTTTAAACATATCATTCCTCCCAAATCCAAGTGCTCTCTGGACTCTGTGGATTAACTCCTTCCAGACACATAGGTTGGCATATCTACTACACTCCTTTTTGCTTTAATCCCACCTCAGACCTGGCATCCTCCATGGAGCCTTTACTTACTGCCCTTATAATCAGGGATTACATTCTCCCATCAAACACACAGGAAGTATATACTTTCTCACTCAACTGGCAAATAAAAATCAGTTTTACAGTTTTAAAATTATTTTGTTTAATCTTCCCAAGTCAATTATAACCACCCTGAAGACAAAAATTATGTCATAGATATTAATATCCCAAAGAGCTAGCAAATATAATGTCCAGAAAATAATGGAGGTTTAAAAACCGTTATTATAAAATTTTGTATTGTTTGTTTCCTAGAATGAGTCAAGGCTAAAATTAAAGGTTGGGCTTTAACATGCTATGTCAGATTGAAATTGTTGTTTTCCCTTGTGCTTCCAGCTATTAATTCAATTATGAGGAT
The DNA here is from genome assembly GCA_026826555.1 of Tolypeutes matacus. NCBI lineage: Eukaryota > Metazoa > Chordata > Mammalia > Cingulata > Chlamyphoridae > Tolypeutes > Tolypeutes matacus. The sequence goes on from JAKSZT010054030.1 coordinate 52,757,135, forward strand.
ACACTACACACTTGGCAAATTTCATTTCCTAGTGCACTGATATAAAGGCATAAAGCACTGCCCAAAGCTAATATACTGCCCCCCCTTACCATGTCATTCATTCTAGACAATGAGTAAAATTAACCAGATGACAAACAAAGTGCTTTGAAGGACCTGTAATATAGAGAAATATGAAGTAGATATGAAGTCATTAGAAACAGTGTAGATGAATATCCAGGTACTGGTCGTTGGAATTAACTCTTAAGAGCCAAAAGAGAAAGAAGAGTGATAATTACATTAGCATAAATAAAAGGATTGGTATATTAGATTACAGCCATGATACATCTAGCACAATATTCACTTGTTAACAGGGTTCTGAAAGGCAAGCCAGAGGCCTTAGTAGTTAGGATACTCCATTTTACTTTATTAGCCATTTATGAATCTGTCTTTTATAAATGTCCCCCAAAGCTTCTGGAATCCTTTATAAATTGCATAGCTTGTTGTAATGTCTTCCATAAGTTTATTATCCATTGCACAAAGTAGTATTTCTTCTGCAAAGCAAAACAAATACACTGTCTGGAAAGACTCTGGATTTGCCAGATTCAGAAGATGCTAGAGTCACTTTATAGATTACTGATTTATCTCTTCACTGTTTTCACTTGTCCTTGTTATAGGAGTTGTTTGTAAATCAAAATAGTAATATTGATGCTGACAACATGATGCATTACTCTTTTGTGTTCAGATCTATTCTTATTTTGTTTCATGGGCCAGCAGCCAATTTGAACAATAGCCATCAGTTGAATAATGCAAAATATTAGGCTGAATCTAGAAGTGTCAGTCATGTTTCAATCAGATATTTACTAATTATTTATGAATATTTTTAAAAGTTTGAAACATTTTGGCTTAGGAGAAGCTTTTCTTGGGTGATATATTGTTTTCTTGATTTACATTGCTAGTAATATAAAAATATGTGTTAGACTGGAAAACACAAAGAAAAGGACTAGTTGTGAGAGGAAACCAAGCATTTATATAGCCCAGCAAAGAGAGGTAAAAACAGTCAAACCAATTAGTCGGTTGGCTAATGGTCTTTTTAATGCGTGATCAGGACAGTTGTGCCGTTAGCTTGAGGAGCATAATCTAATAGATATTGGACTAAACTTTCTCAATTATCATGACTTGTTCTAGCATGCTATAGTTCATTCTAAATTGTGACCTTAGTCTCATACAACCAACTTTCATCCTATATCTAACTGTATATCAATAATAGCTTGTTGGGATTACGTGTAATAGCGAACACTGTATCTCAGAAGTGCTATATTTGCCAATGTATTAAAATGGTGGACTAAAAACCATTTTAAAGAGCGTTATCTATATTTTTTCAAAGGTTATCTGTGTAAATTACTTGCTTTATCCTAAAACTTGAGATGGTCCAGTTGACATAAAGTAAGAGTTTAATAGCTGAATTATTGGAATAAGTATTAATGAATGTTATTTTAGGTTTTAAAAATATTCAATCTTACTATGTGATGTGAAGAGAGCTATCTGCAATCACAAAAGAATGAGGGTCAAAATGAAATTCCACACCTCTGAGAACTTTCAAATCTTCTTGAATTTCAATATTGAAACTTCTCAAAATTAATCAGAATATATTAGAATATAATTATATAGTCATCCTTTATCCACAAAGTTCAAATGCAAATATTGCCTCTTAGCTGAGTACAGAAATTGGTTAGCTAAGAGAATTGTAACTTAACTGAGAGGTCTATATTTTTAGTCATTTATTCAAATTAATTTATTATCTGAAAACATGACTTGTTCTATTATTCATTAAATGAAGAACTCCAAGTGCAAAAATGATCTAAAGCCTCTAAAAAAAAATACTGATATACAATTGATAATACCTACCAATGAAACAATAGACATTTACTTTAGAAATTGTTTTGTTTAAACAAAATAGAGAAAATGGAAATAGGTACATTCTACCATTGATTAATTAGAGGAAGGTCATTTTTATTAGAGGAAGCAGAGAAGAATATATAAGATTGTATGATTTCTTCACAGAAATCATTGCAGAAACTCATCTTTAAGTGTTGAGAGACAGATTTATAGTTTACAAGTAAAATGGTAAAATGGTAAAACTTGGATTAAACCTTTATAATTGCTGCTTTTATTTATAAATTTGTAGCAATGGTACTAAAAAAAAATAAAGCACATCATCAATTGAAAAATGAGAGTATCCGTAACATGAAGAGATCTATCAGTCATTAAGTATTCATTAAAGTCTGTGCTTGAGGTTTTAAGAGAAAGAAGATAAAGTTATAGCTTTGTATATTTTCATTCTGTAGCAAAAAAAAAAAAAAATTGCAGCTATAAATTGTTTTGCAAATTTTCTTTCAATTTCTACAAATGTAAGTCCCAAAAAGTTAAATTAAAAAATTCACATCATCTTACTGTGGAAAGTATACACACATGAACACAAAAATAATTGTAACTTACAAACAGGAAAAACAGTGATCTTAGAAGATCCTTAACCCATTTTCAATCATTCATCAAAATACATATGACAATTACATTTTATAATGCACAAACATGCCTATCGTCTTCCCTTGGATGTAAATCCTTGCCTATTTTTAAATCTTCATCTATAATCCATGGATTTAGGTGTGCTATACAATATTTTGTAAGGTATACACATACACTAAATCTGATCTTTTCTGTTTTCTATGATTTAGGTGAGAAATTGAGCATCTGAAAACTCTCTTTAAAACTCAAGAAGCAAATTTTGTATTAAATGGTAGATTGACACCTTAAAACAACTGACACATAATTCTTTTCAAAGCAAAAGTTAGCAATTAATATTAATTCTTAGTATATCTCAGATCCATCAACTAAAATGTATCAAATTAGTAACATGCACAACCAAAAGCAAAAAAGATATGTACATGAGGTAAAGGAGAATATGAGAACAATGTGAAGGTGATCCACAGAGATTAATATACATACATACATATATATATAAATATGCATGCATACATGCATATACATATATAAATATGTATACATATACACTCGTATATAAAATCATTTCTATTTTATTTCAGATCTAATTTGATATAATATACATACAGTAAAAATCAACCTTTTTAAGTATACAGTTTTAAAAACTTGAAAAATATTTACAGCAGCATGCCCACTACCACAATCAATATATAAAAAATTTTCCCTATGCCACTTTTTAGCCAAAAATGTCTAGAGTGAGCTGTACTTAGTGAGAGAATAAAAAAATATGTCTCCTCTCTCTTCTGGAAGCAGAGGTCCCTAGGATTTATTTTAAACCACTTTATTTTACAAATATTTTTAATTTAAACTATTAGAAATATATATTTTTTTATTTTTATATATATTCTCTTTCTATCCATTTAGATACTGTGGCAGTTTGAGATTATTTTATGAATCCCCAAAAGAGAAAGATTGCTTTTAAACTAATCTATTCCTGTGGGTGTGATGTCCTTTGATTGCATTAAATTCAGTTGAGGGACTTTTGATTGGATTACTTGATAAGATCATTTTTAGGGTTTTTGATTGGACTGCATCAGTGAGGTGTGAGCCAGCTTGGGTCTCTGTGTTCTGGCTGGGTCTGATATAAAGAGATACAAAAAGAGACAGACACAGGAAAAGGAAGCCACCATATTTGATCCAGCCATGTGAGAGAAAGGTTTTGCTAACTGCTGAACTTCAAGGAGAGAAGCTCCTGAGAGGCTCAAAAAGCTGAGGCTCAGAAAGAAATGAACCATATGCCTGAAAGCTTACAGCTGAACTTGGAAAGAAAGCAGAGCCATGGAGACTGAGAGATGAGGCCCAGTAAGAGACAAGCCCTATGCCAGGTTTGCTGAAGAAAGGCAGAGACCTCGGCAGAGATCAGTGGCCATCTTGCTTCCTCACATAGCAGCTGACTTTGTTGAGGAAGCACCTCTTATAGTGCCTTGAGTTGGACTTTTCATGGCCTTGGAACTGTAAGCTTTTACCCCAAATAAATCCCCTTTACAAAAACCAACACACTTCTGGTACTTTGCATCAGCAGCCCTTTGACAAACTAATATTTATATATATTCTTATATATATAAACAATAGTCAATTGGAGAAAACACAAAAATATAGTAGTTGTGAGATTTAAAGTTATTAAATCTCCAAAATATTTCTTTCATTTACATAGACCTTTAATCCAAAGGAAATTTTCAAGATAGAAAATGGTAAAAAAAAAAAAAAAAAAAAAAAAAAATCTACCTAGTAGTAACATCTGTCATTGTGAAATCCATTATTCAGCGACTTTCACGTCCTTTTATATAGAATGTGCCTAGGAATCATAGTTGTCATATGGCACAAATCATCCATTTTTTGATTCCTCAATATACCTTAGTCATGACACAATAAGTATCTAATGAGCTGTAATTATATATATATATATATTTAATTTATTTAATTTCACATTGCATTTCACCTTGTTTCAATTTCTTTGGTAAGTGGTTCAATGCAGAACTGTTTTTCTAATGTAGTTTTGCTCCCAGAACACAACAATAAATTTGAATCTAAATGAACATACTAATTAATCTTAGATTCAGTCTGAAATACAGGCCTTAAATTTCCAGTCCATCCAGTATTGCTTTTTGTTTTGTTTTATTGGGTTGGGGTTTTATATTGCTTCATTACTGTATTTTTATATTGTTATTTTTTTAAATTTAGGGTTTGTTTCAAGAATAAAAAAGATTATTTTAAGAAATAAAATCAAGCTAAACTAGAAGTTGTTTATTTGCTAGATCATTGATGAGAAGATTTAAAAATTTACATTTTTGTTATAACTAGGCAGGTGCTGACTGAATACAAAGATTATTTCTAGGTACCCAGAGACATCTTTCATTTAGTGAGCCCTAAGCTACTCCCTCACAGATGGCCATGTGACAGCATTATCTGTCAGATGTAATTTTTTCCAACTTCAACATGTACGTCTGCTTTTTGGTAAAGCTTTTCTCCTCCCACCCTAATTGTGATTAGCCACCTCTAGTTCATTATAAAAGCTGTTTAGCTCTTGTCTCATCATTCATTTCTCTAAGAGACAAGCCCAGTGGAACTAATTTTCATTTATCTTCATTTCATTTTCCTAGGATTAGACAAGCTCTGGCATTTCAGTATTAGCTATTTTTGATATTAGGGGAGAAACCATTAATATAATTGGCATAATTTATCCAGTAATAAAGTATAACAATGATAGTTAAAACACTACTTAGTTTCCTAAAACTATTAGTTTGTACAGCTGGGTTTCTGCTTTGCAGGTTTTCTTTATGGTTTGGAAGTTGATGTCAAATTTCTTCCAAGTTCTTTTTGTCAACTTAAATACTTATCAATAAAAGTAACAGTTGTTACTTAACAGAAACCCAGCTTCATTACAGTGATTTGTCTGCTTGATAAGCATCTGTTTCCAGCTTACTTTAAAGATGCCTTGAAAGAAGCCGTGCTTCATTATAAAGCTTTTATAGATTTGCTTATGTAAGTAATAATATTCTGCTTACTGCGTATGGTAACCAGATAATACATGTGAGTTGATAAGTGACAACAATTATGTCTTAGTTTACCAGAACTATTGTAAGTACCATACATTGGTTGGCTTAAAAAACAGGAATTTATTGGCTCACAGTACTGTAGGCCAAAAGTCCAAAAAGGTGTCAGCAAGGCTATGCTTTCTCCAAAGCCAGCAGCATTCTGGTAATGGCACTCTTCCATCACATGGCGACCTCTCTCGCTTCTCCTCCTTCTGGCTGCTGCTTCTGTGTCCAATTTCCTTTGCTTATAAGGACTTTAGTCATATTGGATCATGGCCTACCATCATTAAGTTTGGCCACACCTTCACTAGCAGTAACATCTACAAAGATCCTATTTACAAATGGGTTCACAACTACAGGAACATATTATGTGGGGTACATGATTCAATCCCCAACAGGTTATTCTTTAGGACGCTTATAAATGACTATTTTAAGTAACTTTACTAATATGCTTAATAGACTCAACCAAAATTTCTGGAAAATCAATAATATGTGAAAATATACACATATATCCTCATATGCAGATATATAAAATGTATTTACATGATATAAAATAATACTTTGAAGTGTTAGCTAAAACTTAATTGGACTAAACACATGTAATAAGGAACCAAATTATGAATTCAGCCTATTTTGGTTTATAGAAATTCAGGCTTTATTATTCCACATATCATAGGTCTATGTTAGGGAGTCCAGGACTAGTACAATAGCCCAATGACAACACTAGGGACTCGGGCTTTTCCTTTTCTCGATATGTGATTTTCATCCTCATAGTGACATAATATGGGCTGTACTTTTAGGTGCTGAATAATGAAAGGCATAGTATAAATGGACTGCCAGATGGATCTTTGTGAAAGATTTTTTAATTGAAATAGAACATATATATTACTATGTCATACCATAAGATCAATGCATTTTCAAAAACTGCATACCTTCCATGTAACCAAACCAAGGGAAAGAAATAGAACAACACTAGCCCCAGAAAACTTCCATAGTGCCCGAATTGAATTACTACTTCATTTACAAGGATCATCACTATCCACAATTATAATATTGTTTGTTTTTTTTTTCTTCTTTAGAGAATTTGTGGATGAATTCAGCCTTTTATTCTTCACAGTTGAGTATGACAATTGATTTCTTATTTTAGAATAACTATTATTAAAGGATAAACATTAGGCTGTCATGTTTAGTCTGGCAGAAATAAGGAGGCATTTTTGGCCACTGAGTTTGTAAATATGGTTTTATTCCTTCTGGTAAGACGGAACATACATTGAAGGTTCTGGAAGAGCTTAAAGTAATGGATACTAACCAGGAGTGATTTTAGAATAAGGGAGAGTCTTTTGTTTCTGAGAAGACGGACTAGACATATTTTACCTTATTCCTCTCACGAAGTATACCTAAAATCTGTGGAATTATATATAAAACAAACATGAGAAGTCTCTTAAAGGTGCCAAGAAAAAGGCAGACCAGCTAGGGATCTTGGGACTCAAGAAATGACATGGTGGTGAGTTTACTTAGTTATTTTTTTCACTTATATAATATAGACTTGATGCTGGAAGAGCTGAGAAGAAAGAAATGCCAACAGCCCCGAGAAAAGCTTACATTCTCTAACCAAAGGACAAGAAAATGGGTCAGAGAAGGAAACAAAACTTTTAGACTTTAAGGATGCTATTCCAGCCAAACTCCACAACAAAACAACACAAACCTCCTGTCACAGCTGCACTTCCCTCAGCAAAGTGTGGGGACCTAGACTGGCACAGGGATGATGTTAAAGAAGTCTTGGTAGGAAGATGACAATTTTTTTCCTGGAGGATTGTAACAAGCCAACACCCCTTACGCCCAATGTCAGTGGGCACTACATAAGACCTTCCGTCCCTACTTGGCAGTAAAAAGACACCTTTCTCTCTCCCCAGTGAGGTAGTGTCAGAGGACAACCAGTAGGGAATCAGGACTTTGATGAGCAGAAATCAGGCCAAATCCCCAGGCACAGTAGATGATATAAGGGAAGCAGAAATGAGGTCATCTTCTGTGCCCAAACAGGTAGCATCATTGAAAGAATAACGAGGAGCCTGAACTCCTGCCAAAACCCAGCAATATCAAAGAGTCTTGTTATCCCTGCTGCTCAGTGGAAACTGAGTGGGGAAACTGGATTTCAAATACAAACTGGCAGTGATGATGCAGCATCCCTTTACCTCCCCAGATGAGTCAAAGGAGGCCAGCGATGTCAGAATATTTATATCAAATATAGGATCTCAAACATAGTGCCTGAATGCCCAGATTTCAAGAGAAAATCACTCATCAAACCAAGATCCATGGAATGAGAAAAGACAATGCCTACTTATGCCAGCACTACAATGACACAGAAGGTAGAATGATCTAATAAGGATTTATTTTTTATTTTATTTTTTAAAGATACTTAGATTACATAAATGTTACATTAAAAATATGGAGGATTCCCATATACCCCACTCCCCACACCTCCCACATTTTCCCACATTTCATTGCAATTGATGAACTCATTTTGGAGCATTGCCACTATGCATGGATTAAAGTTTACATTGTAGTTTATACTCTCTCCCACACAATTCTGTAGGTTATGGCAAGATATATAATGGCCTGTATCTGTCATTGCAATGTCATTCAGGACAATTCCCAGGTCCTGAAAATGTCCCCGTATTATACCTGTTTTTCCCTCCTTGCCCTCAGAACCTTCAGTGGCCACTGTCTCCACATCAGTGATATAATTTCTTCCATTGCTCAAATGACAATAAGTCTATAGTAGAATATCAGTAAGTCTACTTTAGTCCATAGTTCATTCCCCAATCCTGAGGATTCTGGAATGGTGATGTCCACTCCCTGTCTAATTGAAAGGGGGTGGTGATCCCATAGGGCCGATGGATGGGGCTCTCTTGCAGTTGTAGACTCTCTTGGTTCCTTGGTATGGTGGTTGTCCATCGTCACCTCCTTGTTAGTTTTTCTGGGTGAGACCAATGAACTCGTGAGTAGGTGTTGCAACTCTGTTGAAATTCAGGGTCCAGGTGACACATGGACAGCCCAAAGATTTAAGTCTCTTGGATATATATCTACCAACTCTAGTATTAATTATAGGTTAAAAATAGAAGGACAAAAGAGCCATGTGTAGGGAAAGCACAACTGCGTCCGACTCTATCACACTGGCGAGAATAAATTCCACAGTAGAGCCCACTAGCAAGGCACCAAACTCCTGAGCTATCTGCCCTGACTATAGTGTCTGGATGTCTCCCGCGTCCTGAGGAGCCCATCTATTTGTGGTAGTGTCTCCTTTGGCAGTCAGTGAGATCCTGCTGAGACATGCATATGCATAACATGAACTTCCAACTCACTTTGAAGTCTCTTAGCCATATAAACTCATTTGTCTTTACCTTTTCCCCCTTTTTGGTCAAGGTCTTTTTCCAGTGGCATTGCTAGTTGGTGCTTGGTAGTAATCCCTTTGTGCCAGGGAGGCTCATCCCCAGGAGTCATGTCCCATGCTGGGGGGAAGGTAATGTATTTATATGCTGAGGTCAGCTTAGAGAGAGGCCACATTTGAGCAACAAGGAGTCTCCCAGGAGGCAACTCTTAGGCACTCTGTAATACTAGGCTAAATTTCAATATCAAGAGTAAAGGTTCATAAGAACAATCATCAATATCAAGGGCCTGTCAATGGACCATCCCCCTTCACTAGTCATTCATTGCTCCTGTACTCAGGATTCTAGCTTTTCCATTAGAGATTGTGGCAGAACTCCCTGGGATGGGAATTTGATATTCCTTTGGTTATTGTGTGAATCTCCACCCACTATGACAATGTCCCATGAACATTTGAACACATTTATATGCCTTATATGTATGCCCAGGTGAGCTATGTCTCATGTATCCCACATCATTGACACCCTGCACCAATAATCCTCCCCTGCCACAGTTTTACCCCCTCTACAATCCAAAACTTTAAAAAAAAATGAAGTCAATAAAATAGGAAATATAATTAATAAGAAAATGAAATAATGATACTTTTAAAAATAAATAAAATACAAAAAAATTTAAAAAATAATAAAATTTGTGATAAAAAATAATGAAAAGATATTAAAAATTTTTTTTTGACATTTTGCCTTTCATCACTGTTAGATCTGTTGTCTTATATGTAAAGTGACATTTTCTTCCATTTGTTCTTCCAGTGTCTTACTTTTTCTTTTTGTCTTTGAAGAAGCATTAGGTTACAGAAAAGTCACATACCGAATACAGGGGACTCCCATATACCCAGCATCCTCCCCCTTTCCCCGTTTCCCTATTTATAACATTTTATATGTGGATGGTACACTTCTTACAACTGATGTATGAATACTGAAACAGCTATTAACCATGGACAGTGGTTCACATTATGGTCTACATTTTGGACCATACACTTTTATAAATTTTGATGTAATTTAACATGGCCTGTATCCATCACAGCAAGATCATGTAGAACACTTCCATCTCCCCCAAAATGCCCCCTATTTGGTCTGTTCTATTCCTCCCACTCCTCCCCTGGGGACCCACAGCAACCATCAGGCTTCACTCTTTGAAGAACAAATTCATAGTTACTTGCAACAACACTGAGGACTTGACACAATGGCCTGTCCTCCCCAATTAGACACCGCCCATGCTCTCGAGAGACTTCCGCCCCTCTATTTAAGAACATAGTGGGCCTCCCTAGGTTGGGAGTCCACTACCTTGCCACTCATTCTGTGGGTCTCCACCCTCTGATATAACACACTATGGCAAGATGAACACTCATACACTCCCAGAAGATTTCCCAAGGTGCATCCTGTCCTGAATATTCCCCACATCCAATACCCTAAACCAGTAACCCTCACTTGCCATATTGCCAAAAGAGCATTCCTAACATTGTAGATTCAACTATGTTCCCGCCACACCCCAGTGTTCATCTGCTCCCTCCTGCAATCCTCCCCCCAGTTCCATGGACAGTGCAACCCACCCTTCCCATCCTACCCCCCTGAAAAACCAGCACTGCCCAATCCAATAGTATCACTGCACCACTGTCATGCCCCTCCACTGTACAAGTACACACTTCCACCTTATCATAGATTTTGCCCATATGGGCTTTGGCTCACAACCTTCTTCTCTCTTTCCATTTCCTGTAAAGCTATCTTCCAAACTCTAGCTCTGTGAGTCCACTCAATTTGCTTAATTCATATCAGTGAGGTCATGTAATATGTGTCCTTCAGTGTCTGGCTTGCTTCACTTAACATAAGGTCCTCAAGATTTATCCATGTTATGCTGTGTGTTAATGCTCTATTCCTTCTTACAGCTGAGTAATATTCCATTGTATTTATATACCACAATTTGTTTATCCAGTCATCTGTTGAAGGGCATTTGGGTGAGTTCAACTTTTGGCAATAGTGAATAATGCCGCTCTGAACATTGGTGGGCATATATCTGTTTGTGTCCTTGCTTTCAGTTCTTCTAGGTATATACCCAGCAGTGGAATTGCTGGATCATATGGCAGTTCTATAGTTAGTTTTCTGAGGAACTGCTAAACTGTCCTTCACAATGGCTGCACCATTTTATATTCCCACAAGTAGTACTAGGGTTCCCATTCCTCCACAACTTCTCCAACACTTGCGGTCCTCTGTTTTTTTTAATAGTCACCCGTCTAGTGGGTGTAAGATGATATTTCATTGTAGTTTTGATTTACATTTCCCTAATAACTAGTGATGTTGAGCATCTTTTCATGTGTTGTTTAGCCATTTATATTTCTTCTTTGGAGAAGTGTCTATTCAAATCACTTGCCAATTTTTTAAATGGGTTGTTTGCCTTTTTATTTTTGAGGTGTAGAGTTTCTTTATATATGCTGGGTAGTAGGCCCCTATCAGATATATGGTTACTAAATATTTTCTCCTATCGAGTAAGCTGCCTTTTCACTTTCTTGACAAACTCTTTTGAGGTGCAAACGTTTTTAATTTTTTTTTAAATTATTTTTTATTTCATTGCTCATGCTTTGGGTGTAAAGTTCACGAAACCATTTCCTAATACAAGATCCTGTAGATGCTTCCCTACATTATCTTCCAAGATCTTTATGGCCTTGGCTCTTATATTTAGATCTTTGATCCATCTTGAGTTAATTTTTGTGTAAGGTGTGAGATGGTGTTCTTTTCTAATTCTTTTGGATATGGATATCCAGTTCTCTAAGCACCATTTGTTGAAGAGGCCATTCTCTCCCAGTTGAATGGGATATCAATTGACTGTATATGTGAGGATCTATATCAGAACTCTCAACTTGATTCCATTGGTCAGTATGTCTATCCTGTGCCAATACAATGTAGTTTTGACCACTGTAGTTTTGTAGTATGTTTTACAGTCAGGTAGTGTGATTTCTCTGATTTCATTTTTCTTTTTCAATATGTCTTTGGCTATTCTAGGCCTCTTGCCCTTCCAAAAGAATTTTATAGTTAGTTTTTCCAATTCAGTAAAAAATGCTTTGGTGATTTTTATTGGGATTGCATTAAATTTGTAGATCAGTTTGGGTAGGATAAACATCTTAATGATGTTTAGCCTTTCTATCCATGAACAGGGAATATTCTTCTATTTATTTGTCTTCTTCGATTTCCTTTAACAGTGTTGTGTAGTTTTCTGCATTTAAGTCATTTATATCTTTAGTTAAATTTATTCCTAGGTATTTGATTCTTTTAGTTGCTATTGTAAATGGGATTTTTTTTCTTGATTTCCTCTTCAGATTGCTCAGGATATAAGATCAGTGCAAAAATCAGTAGCATTCTGTATACCAATAGTGAGCAATCTGAGGAGGAATTCTAGAAAGGATATTAAAGAGACTTCATCATAAAGAGATTTTTAAAAATAATTACAAAATTGTTTGAAATAAATTTTTAAAGGGCAAAGAGATAAAGGCTTCATCAAAGAAATAGACAATATAAAGAAGAAATAAATGGCATATTTTATAACTGTACATACAATAACAAATTTAAATACACAAATGAGGGGCTAAACAATACTTGAAGATAGAAAAATAGAAATTACTCAATCTGAAGAACAGAGAGAAAATAGACTGAAAACATAAATAGAGCCCCACGGACCTGTGGCAATATAACAAAAAGGGTAATATTCATGTTATCAAATGCCCATAATCAGATGAGAATTAGAGCAGACATAAAAAGTATTTGAAGGGGGAAGCGGCTGTGGCTCAATCAGTAGGGCTCCCGTTTACCATATGGGAGGCCCCGGGTTCGGTTCCCGGGGCCTCCTGGTGAAGGCAAGCCCGCCCGCACGGCGTGGTTAGCTGACCCAGCGAGCACAGGCAGCAAGGGGGGGATAAATGAATAAATAAATAAAATCTTTAAAAAAAAAAAAAAGTATTTGAAGAAATAATGGCTGAATATTTCACAAATTTAACAAAAGAAATGAACCTACACATTTGAGAAGCCAAGAGACCCCCCAAAAAGATAAATCCAAAGGAATCCATTCCCACACACATGATACCAAAGCTTCTGAAAACTATAGAAAAATAAAATGCTTTGAAATCATTGAGGGAGAAATAACGCTTTAGCCTGTGGTATAAATCAGTTTGAATGACAAATTTTTTTCATCAGAAACCATGTAAGCCAAAAAGAAAGTGGCACATTTAAAAAAATATTATCCTAGAATAAATGTGAACTTAAGACTTTCTCCAATGAAGAAAAATTAAGAGAATTTGTTACCAGCCTAGCAACTCTTAAATAATGGCTAAAAAATTATCTAAGAGAAAGGAAATGATAGAGAAATCTTGGAACATCTGGAAGGAACAAGTAATAACTGAAGGAACATGAACAAGTTAATAAAATATATTTCCATCTCCTTTTGAATTTTCTAAATTATGTTTGATGCTTTAAAATAAAATTTTAACAAATATATGGTGTAATTCTAGGTGTATATGTAGAGGAATTATTGAAGGCATTTGCATTATAAATAGGGAGTGGTAAAGAGATGTTATTGGAGGTAAGATTTCTAAACTTCACTTGAACTGGTAAATGCCAACAGTAAGAGAATGTGAGTGTGATAATATACTTATCACGTATACATACTTAACACCTGTATTCCTGTAATAGCTAGAGTGGCCACTAAAAAAGTTATACTAAGGTACGCTAAACTCAAAATGAAATCCTAAAGAAGGTTTACATAATAGAACAAATGAAAAAAGAAAACAGACATTTAAAAAAAAGAGGGAATGAACAGAAAACAAAAAGTAAAATAGAAGACTCAAGCCTAAAACTTATTAAAAGCAAATGCTTTCTATGTATCAATTTATTTAATCGTGTGATATTTTCCCTTAAACCAACAGATATGATGAATTACATTGATTAATATTTGAATATTGAAACAGTCTTGCATTACTGGAAAAAGCCTCATTTGGTTACTGTGTATTATTCATAACTTATTTTTATATTTTGCAGCATTTGATCCCAAATACTTTGTTGAGTAGTTGCATTTAAATTTGTGGGTGATGTTGGTGTTTAGTTCTTTATTTGTGCTGGGTTTATCATATTTTTTTTCTATTAGGCTGACAATACGGTGAATTACATGTATTGATTTTCATGTTTGAAACTAACCTTGCAGTCCTCAGGTAGAACCTATTTACAAATGTCAAACTAACCTTACATACCTCAGGTATAATCTACTTGGCAATGATAAATTATAATTTTATATATTATTAGGTTGAATTTGCTAAAATTTCGAAAATAATTTTTCAAGGTATTCTTAAAATAAAAAACATCAAAATTTGAGGGTTTAAGTTTTTAACAAGAATTGAAATTCATTGTAATTATTCTGTGAATTCCTACTAAATTTCTGTTGAGAAAAGTCATTTCAGATTTAGATAGAATGTTCTCATCCAGACTCATCTAAGGATTTGATTATATGGAAAAACAGTTGATTATTTTAGGGTAGCATTACTAAATTATAAATATAGCAATAAATACAGCAACACAATCATTTATGGGGTAATTATAATCATTTTATAAAACATGATAACTTTGCACTACATTAAGTAAATAATTAAAAATACTCATTTGTAAAATTTGTTATGGATTGTGATTATAACATTTTATGGCATCGATGTTGACATTATTTTTAATAGCTAAAATTGTTCCACTTACAACTCTCATTCATTTTTATTGCAAAACATCTTTATCATAGAAGTATTCATATATAATCTATGTAAATTGCTGATCGGGTTATATATTTCGAACATTTTAATTTCGCCATTGTCACTGCAATCAAGACCAACAAATATCTTTCTTAGCTAGATGCAGTGCTCCAGATATTCCTATTTTGTTCATGAAAGTAGTCCTACACTAAGAACTTATTTCTTCTTTTCTTATATGCATCCCTAGTATTCCAGCCACTTTCTTTCTCATTAAGAATCCATTTTCATTATTTAAGAAAATCTTTGTTCTGCTGGGTATCTGGAAATATTTTAAATTGTGTAAAATCCAATACTGTATAAAATTTTGCATCAAGACTAGATCATTTCCATAATTATTCAACTTAATCCAATTAAAGACATTTTTGTTTTTTTATATGACCGAATACTACACCTACAGATTATGAAAGGTATAAGGTATGATGAAAGGAGAAAATTAATATCCTTCAATATCAAACATATTGAGTCACAAAAGAATTGGAATAATTAACTCAATTCTATCTCTGACATGTGTTTAAACTAAAGGTCAGCAAACTGTTTTCTGTAAAGGACCATATAGTGAAAATTTTAAGCTTTGCAGGCCCCATGTGGTCTCTGTTGTATATTCTTTTTCCTTTTAAAGCCAAACTTTAAAACATGTAAAAAATCATTCTTCCCTTAATGGCAATAGTGAAATAGTTCATTTGGCAGGTTTGACCCATGGGCTGTAGTTTGCCAAATCCTGGTGTAAACAATTCGATAATATACAAATTATTTTTTATTTATCCATCCTATATACTAAGCATTCAGATATTTCTAAACCAGATACAATAGGCCCATTACATCCAGATTTATTTAATACAGATAGAGTCAATCCATGGGTAGAGTCTATAGTTGATGCACCAATGTTTACATACATACACACATACACAGACACAAACACAAGCACAGGTATGCACAGATATTTAAATCTACACTAAGTAGAACATAGTACCATCTGACCTTTCCATATGCCCCATTTATTTACTGAGCTGTTTGGATACATGAATCAATAGTTTAATTAGCACAAATGTCAACGTTCACTTCCTGGATTGTCAATAAAAGCATAGTAGTATACCAGAATTATATGTCAGAGCCATATCTGCCAGTACAAATGGAAATATTAATATCTACCTGAAAGGGCCGTTTTGAAGATTAGCAGAGATACTGTGGCGGTAACTCTGGCCACAAAGCCTCACATACTGTAGGTATTCAATAAATACTAATTTTCCTTTTATTCAGGTAGAAACGAAATTCTGATGATGTGGATTAAATGCCTAGTTGAATTATTTTTGTAGGTTTTATGTACACAAATTTATGTAAAACTGGAATCCTTGTGTAAAGTCCCTCTTTGATATGTTACTGTCATTTTAAATCTCAAATAACCATTGTGATTGATTTCATTGACCTTGCCACTATAGGAATAGATAATTCCAGATGTTATCACATCAGTACACTAAAAGCAGTACTTGCCACAGATTTCAATATATAAATTAATATGAAGTGAATTCAAACTCATAGAAATAAATGTGACTATAATGAGAAGTCTAAGACATGGTGCATATTGTTAGTGAACTAACAGAATTAACATTCCAGGATTTGAAAAAAACAAAATACAGATACAACACATACAACTTAAAGAAAAAGAGGGAGAGCTGGAGAGAGACAAAGAGAATAGTAAAAAATAACAGTAAGGCATAATTATTAAATTTTCATTAATAAACATCAAATGATGGCACAATCCTCAGTTCAACAATACAGGAAAGGATTAATTAATGGAGTAGAATTTAAGATTGGCCTTAATTAAAAAAAAAAACAAAGAGGAATTGGCTTGTAAATGGGAATTTGGAAACAATTAAGATAAAAGTACAAGGGGAAACTGGTACAGAGAAGAGAATATGTATGGCTGTAACACAGGATGCTGAATAAAGAAGTCCAACAGGCTTTCAGAAACAGATAGTTTAGATAGGGACTCAGGAAAATTAATAGAGTGTTTTGATTCCAGAACTTGAAGTGTTTCAAACACTTATGAAGAACAATAGACTTTATCTCACAGTTCCTAGGAAACAATTAGGAAACAACTTGATTTTTTATGATTAGTATGACAGAAGTACTCTGGCATAATAAAAAAAAAAATAGAAAAGCATTTTTTAGTTGCTCCTGAGGGTCAATGAAATAGTTTCAGAATTTTATGAATAAGAAGGATGTTTTCTTTTGGTCTGAAGTAAATATCATCATATTTAAGTAGTTTCCTTCAATTCCTATTAGAAACAGCTGATGCTTTTTATTAAATTCCTTTTGGCATCCAGTGATATGATTTAATATCTTATATAATAAATATGGGTATATATTTTCTCAATTTGATCCCTCATTGTAGTCTCTTAACAAATCCTATGAGTCATAGTACAAGATTTAATAATGTATTGCTAGATTTCCTTTATTAACATTTTATTTATAGATTTTGCATTTATAATTTCAGTGAATTAGCTTTGAAAAGGCTTACCCTTTTTGAAATTAAAATTATGCTTGTGTATCAGTCAGGATAAGCTAATTTTGGTACAGTAATAAGCTACCTTTAAAGTGCCAGTGGTTTAAAATAGCAATGGTAGATTTCTTGCTATTGCTTGAGCATTAGTCATATAAAACTGCTCTCCATCATACTCTGGGGCTCAGACAGACAGAACAACCACTGTTTGGAACATTTCTCTTCACCACAATTTACTAAGAAATTGAAAATACGGGACTATTCTTTAAAAACCATTCATGAACATCACTCACTGCCTTCCTTCTAGATACCAGTTATTTGGCACAATAAACATTCTTTTTCCTTAAAAGTGGTAAAACACTTTCATGCCTTCCGCAAGTGAACCAACCCCCAAATTCTCATTTAGGAATGGAATCAAGCTCAAATACAGGCTCTCTGTTGATAAGCAATAGTTTCTTCATTAAGGGTTAAAGCTTTTATCTTGATTCGGAGAACTATAAAATAAAAGGAGAGGGAGGGAGGGAGCCTATGGGAATCCCCTATATTTTTTATGTAACATTTATGTAATCTGAAGTTTCTTTAATAAATAAATAAAGATAGGTTATTGCCCTTCACACATACACTATACCATAATGAAGAACAACTAAATAACCACAACAAATATTCCCCATCAGAAAGGTGAAGCAAGGCAGAAATATGGCAGTCACTTTTCTTGAGCAATTCTGAGATCCCACTGAGCAGATATTTTGAGGATATACCATGCTAGGGTTAGGAAATATTTCATTATTAGGTCTGAATTCTCGTCCCTGGAAATAGTTGAACTCTGTTGCTACTGAATACATTCTCAGGAAAAGTTGTCCATTTCCATTATCCACTTTGGCCACATTGAGCACTGATGTGCAATCTCTTAGGGATTGCAAATATTTCTGTTTTCTTCTTGCCCATAGAATGTTGGGAGACCAAGTTTCATTTTAGGTTTTGAGCAGTCACAAAGTTTTCTAAGTGAATGCTTTGGTTTCTTTGGCACTTAAATTCTTTAATTCCTGTTTTGCCCTACTTAAGGAATTTATGCCAAACTCAAGGAACAAAGGTTATTTCTTAGGTTGTTTTTTTTTTTCCCTCTAAAAGTATTACGGTTTTAGTCTTACTTTTAATCTTGCATAGATATTTCATCCATTTTGAATTAATGTTTGTATAGGGTGGGACGGAAGGATCAAGAGCCGGTGTTTTGCATACAGCCCCTCAATTATTCCAGCACCATTTATTGAAAAAATTATGTTGGCCCCATTGAATAACTTTAGCAATTTAATAAAATATTAATTGAACAAATATTTGTTAAGTCTATTGTAAACACTCTCTTCTGTTTCAGTGATCTATATATTTATGATTACACTGACACCATGATTTCTTAATCACTTTCTGTTCAAAATCAGTATTGCGAATTTTATGAGATTGTTCTTTAAAAAGCAGTTTTGGATATGCTATATTCTTTGTGTTTCTATATAAACTTTTGAATCCACTTACCCAAAATAGGATTTTTAAAAGTGGAATTTTATTAGATCTATACTTCATAATATGGACAAATGGCATATTAACAATATTGAAACATGCAATTTATAAACACAGTATATTCATATATTTAGAAATCTTTGTTTTCCCTTATTTTTTTTTTTTTAATATCAGGTTATAGGTCTACGTATTTTGTTACTATATTCTTACGTATTTCATGTGTTCTCATTTTATTATAAGTGGTACTTATAAAGTTTCAATTCCCAATGATTCTTTGCTTATATATAAAAACAAAATTGACATTTTATATTGATCTTGGGTACTGAGACCTTAATGAAATAGCTTATTTTTCTAGTAGCCCTTTTATATATTGCTTATGATTTTCTTCATAGAAAAACATGAATCTAAGAATACATTGTTTTACTTCTTCCTTTCAAATCTGAATGGTTTTTAAATTTCTTTTTATTACTCTCTTTTTCATTAGCTAATATAGAATTATGGCATATAGAAGAATAGAGAATAAACATACTTTACTCGCCATTAAAAATGATGTCAACTTCAGTGTTTTGTAAATTCCTTTCATCAGAATGAGACTGTCCACAAGTATTCTTAAGTTTAGTGAAATTTTATTTTGTTTTTTATGCATAGGAGTTGACATTTTCATTTTTTTTTTCTTCTGAATCTGAGAGATTCATAGAGTTCAAATTTAGTCAGCTACTATGGTATGTTATTTTGATTATTTTTCAAATATTAAATTAATCTTGCATTCCTACGATTAACTCCATTTGGTCATAATGTTTTATACTTTCTACATATTGACTTGATAAATTGATAAATATTTTTGCACTTATATTTATGAGATATAGATTTTCAGTTTTCTTTCTTTCTTCTGTCTTTATGTGGTTTTGGTATCTGAATAATACTGACCTTATGAATTTAGTTGGAAATTTCTTACTACTCATATATTTTTAAAGAGTGTTTACATAGGATTGATATTATTTCTTCTTTAAAAGTTTGGTGGAGTTCACAAATGAAAACAAATAGGACTGGACTTTCCTTTGTGAGAAATATTTTAATGAAAAATTCAGTTTCTTTAATAGATATGTCTATTCAGGTATATTTTTTGTTGAGTAAGTTTGGATAGTTGGTGTCTTTCATATTTTAATACATCACACAAATTGTCAGAATTGCTGGCATAATGTCACTTATACAAAATTCTTGTTATCCTTTTAATATTTGTAGGATCTATATTGATCCTTCCACTTTTTTCCATGATACTCTTTGTGTTCTCTATTTTGTTTCCATATCAATTTTGTCAGAAGTTTATCAATTTTATTGGTCTCTTCAAAGAACCAACTTTGGTTTCATTGGATTTCTCTATGTTTTTTGTTTCTATTTCTGTTTTCTATTTCATTCATATCGCTTATTATCTATATTTCTTACTTCCTTTTCCTAAACTTGGTTTAATTTTACTTTTATTTTATTTAATTATTAGTTTCCTAAGTAAAAAGTTTTAATAATTTATTTGAAACTAACTACAATTTTGGATTTATCTATTTCTCCAATCAATTCTATCAAGTTTTTTTCTCCTGTATTTTGAACTTCTCTTATAGGTGCATATGTATGTGTGATTTTTATGACAACATGATGAATTGTTCCCTTTATCATTAGGAAATAGCCCTCCTTAACCCTGTTAACATTCCTTATTTTGAGGTCTATTTTTATATTCATATTTGGTCTAGTTCCTTTTGATTAGTATTTGAATTGGATATCTTTTTACTATCATTTTCCTTTTAACTACTTTGTCTTTATTACTTAAGTAAAATGTGTTTCTTGGATACAGCTCTAGTTGAGGCTTGCTGTTTTATCCACTCTGATAATCCCTGATTTTTAATTGTGGTGATTGGACCATATATAATTAGTGAAATTATTAGTATGGTTGAATTTAAATCTACCACCTTGATAATACTTTTTTTTTTTCCCTCTGTTTCTTCTTTTGGATTTCCTTATGATACCATTTTATTTCCACTACGGGTTTATTAGCTTCGTATCTATGTTTTATTACTTGATTTCTCTGGTGGTACAATATATGTATCTTTAACTTCTCACATTATATCTTCAAATAATATTAGACCACATAACATAAGTGAAAGAAACTTACAGTAGTGTACTTCCTAATACTCCACCATCATTTGTTCTATGTCTTGTATTTCAATCCAGCATATTTTATTAGCCACTTAATACTTTATTTTTACTTTTGCTTTAGGCTGCCAACTATATGTTAGGGAATTAAAAACAAGAAAAAACATCTTTGTATTTATCATATAGATATCATTTGCAGTCTTCTTTACTTCTTTGTATAGATCTAAATTCCATTTCCTTCCTATTGAAGAATATGAAGAATATCCTTTAATATTTCTTATAGAGTTGCTGGTAATAAATCCTCTTGGATTTTTTTTAAGTCAAAAAGCCTTTCCTTTGGTTTCAGTTTTGAAAGATATTTTGACTGCATAATGATTTTTAGGTCGACTTTTTTTTTCAGTTGTTTTAAAAACTCTCTACATAGTCTTCTAACTTGTATTGTTTCTGAAAAGATATCTGCTGTCATTCTTAAAATATACATC
Source organism: Tolypeutes matacus (assembly GCA_026826555.1). Taxonomy (NCBI): domain Eukaryota; kingdom Metazoa; phylum Chordata; class Mammalia; order Cingulata; family Chlamyphoridae; genus Tolypeutes; species Tolypeutes matacus. Next base: position 52,778,552 of record JAKSZT010054030.1, read on the forward strand.
TTCACATACTGTATATCTTTTTCTCTTGCTGCTTACAAAACTTTTCTTTATCTGTAATTTGATTCTGACAATCCTGTCATGGTGTTATTTATTTTTATTCTTTTTGGTATTTTTCTTTTAGCTTCTTGAATCAGTGGATTTATAATTGTCATCAAATTAGATTGATTTAGACAATTATTTCTTCAAATATTGTTTCTTTCCCATACGTCCTTCTAGCACTATGATTGCTCAGATAGTACACAATCTGATATTGTCCTATATGCCATTAATTCTCAGTTAATTTATTTTTTTAACCTTTATTTCAAATTCAAAAAATAAAATAACAGAGAAAGGCAGTTCAACAACTGATATTAGCTTTACTACTAAAAATTCGTCCTGACACTTTTCTGTCATCTAATTTCAACAACTAATTTTAATTTTTCCTGTAGTGTTCAGAAAGATACACAGATGAACACAGAATAGTTAAATGACATAGTCAAGGTCTCCTTATTAATGTGAAAAATGAAGAAGAGAAAAAAATGCTTAATCATATTCATATCTCACAAAACCAGACCCCATATTTTTTTTGACCTTTAATATTAATATAGCGCCTTCTTTGCTTTTGCTACAAAAACATTACTATGTTGTTAGCTATAGTCTGTAATTACATTAATTATATTTTCCCCATGTATCACCACATTCTTCGTACCTGGTAGTACAAGAATATTTCTGTACTTACATTATTAACCACAGTAAATTTATTTTTAATCTCTGTGCTTTATTTTAAATAGTTTTTACTTTTATCTTACTTTTTGTACTAATATGCCACTTTTTATTTTAGATATTTTTCACATTTATATTTTGGGGGTATTTTTTTATATCTTACATTTATCTCTCATCATACACACATTTTTCACTCCTTTATCTTCTTGTACATATAGATTATATTGTCTAAAAGCTGTGTTATGTCCTTATTTGCTAGTTTTTTATTACCATCATTTCTGACACACTTTGTATGTTCGCTCGTGCTCTCTCTCTCTCTGTCTAATGATTTCTCTCTCTCTCTTTTTTTTTTTTTAGGAGGTACCTGGGATTGAACCCAAGACCTCATACATGCAAAGCAGGTGCTCAACTGCTGAGCTACACCGACTCCACTCTGATGATTTGTTTTTATCCCTATTATGGGTCAAATTTTCTTCCTTCTTTGCAAGCCTCATAATGTTTATTGGATGCTAGACATTGTGGATTTTATATTGGTTTCTGGATGTTGTTATATAATTTTAAATAGTTATACTGTGGCTCTGGCAGATAGATTTATTATTTCAAATCAGTATGATCATTTCAACTCTTTCTTTCAAGATTTGCTATGGCTATTTCAGACCAGCCATTAGTCTACTGCTGGCTAATTTAAACTCAGTACTAAAGTAATATCCTTCTGATGTACTATCCAAAATCCCACATATTGTGAGGTCTAACCATTCTTATTTGTGGGAACACAATCTCTTCCTGCTCTGTGTAAGCTCAGGGAATATTTAATTCTATTCTGTTATGGTGGTTTTTTTTCAGCCCTGGCCTTGAGTAGCATCCTCTTCCTCATATCCATATTAGTATTCATACAAAAATTCAGAGAAGGGGAATTATAAGCTCTTGAAGTAGCATTAGGATTTTAAAAGACATCGATTGCTAAAGAGCATCCCACTTGGAGGTAGCAGGATGAACACACCTTTTAGAGTTGGGAGGACACAGGATTCATTTAAAAGGTAGAAATAGTGTCATCTGGTGAAAGCAAAAATTACAAGGAGAATGGGTGATAAGTAAATTAAGATAGGCATTGCTTATAAGAGGTTGAGATTCCAATTTTGAAAAAGCAAAGGAAAACATATTTTCTAATGTATTATGTAATTTTCATTCAAGCAACCCTAGGAGTTAGAGTGATGAAAAATGCAATGCTAAAATATGTCTATGGCTCTATGTTAGAGGTCTCATTTTGTCAGTACAAATTAAGGAAGGTTCTGCTTTATGTTTTTGCTAAATTTGAAGCTCATAAAAATGAAGTTACAATGATAACTGCAAATAAACTTTAATACTGATAACCTGCTTCTGTCTATAACAAAATAAAACTTAGAACCTAAGGATGCTGAATTTAAACACTTCTGTTTGAAAGTACTGTTTATTTTTATTTAACAAGCAATTGGGGAATATTTTTTACCCACCTACAAAGTGTTAGTATCTTACACCAAGGTCTTAGGCAAGTTATTGATGTCATGTCCATTTCTATATCATAAACTGCTATTTCAGGGACAAGGTTTGTGACTTGATGACAGCCATCAAATTAGCATTCATAAATGCTGATGGTTATATTTTCCCTTGGTCTTTTTGAGCAATGGCATAATCTATGTTCTAGAAACTTAATCATATAAAAATAAAATATCTGTTTATAAAAAGGATCATATAACAATCAAAATGATTATAATCCAGTTAATTTACTTCATCATGAAGGGATCATAAAACAACCAACATGATTTCAATCCAGTTAATTTTCTTCAGCATGATTCCATTTCTTATTAATTTAATCAATATTAGTCATTTTCCAATAACAAACGTAACAGCCTGTTTTGTAAAAAGCAGTTGATTCATATTTGGGGATTTAACTAGAAGGGACTTGAACAGCACAAAATGTAATAATGAAAAAAGCTCTGTAAAAGTGAGAGCAGTGACATAAATTATTGCAGCCATGTTGTCTTGAGATTGTAATTATGGTGGGTATATTGAGCTCCCAGTTTCTGATAATTGGTAACTTATGTTCAACCCATTAGGAGACATTGCCCCAAGTTTTTAAAGAATTTTAAGTGTAATGTATTTACCAGTTCTGCTAAAATAGATAAAATTTTAAAATTTGTCTTTTTTATTATTGTTGTCTTCTGCCATTCTAGTGGAATTAGCCTGATATTTCTAAGGCTTGAAAATTTCAGGAACATAGCTCAGTCACCCATTTAGTTCAACAGGTCTTAGAATGAAGCCAGGTTTTATATGCGTTTTTATTTCCAATGAATCCTTCCATAATAAAGATTTTATTACCATATTAATAGAATCATTATTCTAGTCTGTGAAAAAGAATACATTTAAAAATTAGTAGGGTGATAAGAAATGGTCAGTATACAGAAGCATATACCCTCTGTCAGAATTCTAAGTAGTTAGGCTAGCCTATTGGCATCAACATTGCTCAAAAATTAATATGTACCCCTAATATATTTTATGAATAGTGCCATAAAACTCAACTATTTGTTTGTATTCTCTGTTAAAATGTCTACTCATTATTTTACAAATTTTGAATAGGGTTGTTCATTTTCTACATGAGTTTTAAAATATCATTATGTATTTTGTACATATTTATCTGATATGGTTACTATGTTTTGGAAAAGATAATTTTTTTCCATTAAGTTGTCTTGACACTTTTGCAAATCATCGATTAACCAGAAATGTCAGGGTTTATTTTTGTGTTCTGAATTCTGTTTTATTGACCTACATGCATATACTTATACCAATATTCCAATATTTTGAATACTGGAATATAGTATTAAGCTTGAAATCAGGTAGTAAACATCCTCTAATTTTGTTCTTCTTTTTCAAAATTGTTTTGATTTTTCTATATCTCTTTTATTTCCATATATCTTAGTGTCCAGGGCTGTCATAACAAGTCCTATGAATAGGATGGTTTAAAGCTGCAAAATTTATTGTGTCATAGTTTTGGATGCTAGAAGCCCCGAATTGAGGTATCAGCCAGGCCATGATTCCACCGAAGCCTGTAGAACAAGTATACATTCCATGCCTCATCCCTGCTTTCTGCTGGTGGCTTGCCTGCAATCCATGGTGTTTTCTGTCTTGTCATCACATGGTATTCCCTTCACTTTGTTGGTTTGTGTCCAAATTTCTTCTTCATATAAAGATACTAGTCAAATTGGATGAAGAGGCAACCTACTCCAGTATGACCCCTTAATTCTTGCTTAATTCTATCTGTAATGACTTTATTTCCAAATACGCTCATATTCTGAGAGGATGGGGATTAAAATGTCAATATCTTTTTAAAAAAAATAGATCTGTAGATCTATTTGGGGGAAATGGCCATTTAAACAATTTGAGCCTTCAAATCCATGAACATAGACTGTCTCTCATGTTATCAAAATTAAAAACTGTTGTGCATCAAAGGAAATTATCTGGACAGTGAAAAGACAAAACTACAGTATTGAAGAACATAGCTTCAAACCATATATTGGATTAGAGCTTAATATTCAAAATATAAAAATAACTATTACAATGCAAGGACAAAAAGACAACTCAATTAAAAATGTTTAAAAAAACAAAAACAAAAAAATACAAACAATAAAAGGTGCTCAACATCATTAGCCATCAGGGAAATGTAAATCAAAACCACAATGAGATACCACTTCAGACCGAAAAAGGATAGCTATTGTTAAAAAAATGGAAAGTAACAAGTTTTGGAAAGGTTGCAGAGAAATTGGAACTCCTAGTACATTGTTAGTAGAAATGTAAAATGGTGCAGCAGCCATGGAAACAATATTGTGTTTCCTCAAAAAGTTAATTATAGAATTACCATATGACTCAGCAATTTTATTTCTAAGTATATATCCAAAGAAATGAAAACAGGGTCTCAAACAGAAATTTGTGCACCAATGTTTATAGCAGCATTGTTCACACTAGCTCAAAGGTGGAAATAGCCCATGTGTCCATCAACAGGTGAATGGATAGGTAAACAAAATGTGGTACAAACATACAATGGAATATTATTCAGCCATTAGAAAGAATGAAGTTATGAGACATGCTGCAACATGGAAGAAACTTGAAATCATTTTTCAGACAAGGACAAAAATTGTATGTTGTTACCGAGAGGTGGCTTAGAAATAGCAAATATCTAGAGATAGAAAGCACATTAGTGGTTACCAGGGGGTCAGGGAGGGGTACATAGAAATAAAATGTCTTTCATATGTTTCAATTATCTTTCATATCCCTTAGTAATATTTTTTAGATTTCACTGAACAATTTTTGCACTTTGTTAAATCTTGTATCCTAAAGATTTTTTCCTTTTTGATAATATTGCAAAAGGAATTATTTTCTTGATTTAAATTTTGGATTGTTTGTTGCTAGTATGCAGAAAAACAGTTGCTTTTTGCATATCAGTCCTGTGTCATGCAACCTTGTCTGACTTATTAGTTCTAATTTTTTTCTGGCTTCTTTAGAATTTTATAGTTAGAGGAACATGTCTCCTATAAATAAAGATTGTTACTTTTTTTTTTTTTAAGATTTATTTTATGTATATTTTTCTCCCCACCCCCTTGTTGTTTTTCACTTGCTGCCTGTTGGTCTTCCTTGTTTCTTTAGGAGGCATGGGAAGCTGAACCCGGGACCTCCGATGTAGGAGGGAGGTGCCTAATCACTTGAGCCACCTCCGTTCCCTGCTTTGTTGTGTCTCTCATTAGGTTTTCCCTCCCTGTGTCTCTTGTTGCGTCATCCTGTTGTGTCAGCTTGCCGTGCCTGCCTATTGCGTCAGCTCACTGTCTTCTTTAGGAGGCACAAGGAATCTCTGTTCCCTGCTTTGTTGTAGCTCTCATTTTATTTTTTTCTTCTTGTGTCCCTTGTTGTGTCAGCTTGCCATGCCTGCCCATCAGGCCAACTCGTTGTCTTCTTTAGGAGGCACCAGGATCCGAACCAGGCGACTTCCCATGTGGTAGGTGGGAGCTCAGTTGCATGAGCCACATCTGCTTCCCAAGATTGTTACTTTTTCCTTTCCAAACTTGAAGCTTTCAATTCTATGTATTGTGTTACTTCAGTAGCTAAAATCTTGAATACAATGTGGAGTAGAATTGACTTTTTTGTTTAAAATCTTAGAGGGAACCCATTCAATCTTTCACCATTAATCTTAGTTTTAGATTTTCTATACATGCTCTTTATTAGGTTGAGGAAGTTCCCTTTTATTCCTAGTTGTTGTCAGTATCAAAAATGGCTATTTGATTTTGTCAGGTACTTCTGGTGTATCTATTGAGATGATAATTTGATCCCCCCTGCCCTGTTGTTTGCCCTTGCTGTCTGCTCTCTTTGCCTGTTCGTTGTGTGCTTATCATCTTTTAGGAGGCACCAGGAACTGAAACCAGGACCTCCCATGTAGGAGGGAGGTGCCCAATTGCTTGAGCCACCCCTGCTCCCCACTTGTTGTGTCTCTCATTGTGTTTCCTGGTTGTGTCTCTTCATTGCATCATCTCATTACATCAGCTTGACATGCCAGCCCATTATGTCAGCTTGCTCTCTTGCTTGTCTTCTTTAGGAGGCACTGGGACCTGAACTTGGGACTCCCATGTGGTAGGTAGGCACCCAACTGCTTGAACCACATCTGCTTCCCTCTTTTATACTGTTTTAATCTCTTATCATGGAATAACTACTTACAGGTCTCTAATAGATGCATTAGTGGTATAAAATGTGCTCTTTCTCCTAAATATTATGTTTGGTCCAAGTTGTGTGACTTCTTAGCCTTTCTGGTCCACTCCTTGGAATCAGGGTTGGCCTTTTATCTTCAAAGCTATTGAATTTGTTGGCCCTTGGGAGGCCAGGATCAAGTTCAGCAGAGATACCTTTATTTAAATCAGCTCTGGGTTTACTAATTATTTTCTATTTATTTTCTGTAAACTGACAATTCATAAATATGTATAGCACTAAAAAATACAATACATGGACAGCCAGCAAGATGGTGGCAGAGTAAAGAGCTCTGAGAATCAGCTCCTGCTATGGGCAGGTGGTGATCACCCAGAGCTATCTAGAGCACTTGTTTGGGGGCTCCAGGAGATAAGAACTGCATACTGCAATATCCTTGAAATTAACTCAAAATGAATCAAATACATAAATATAAAAGCAAGAACCGTAAAGCTTCTAGAAGAAAATGTAGCAAAATATCTTCAAGACCTGGTGGTATGTGGTGGATTTTTAAAGGAGATAAGAGGAGGGCTGAGATGGGCTATTGATATTTAGTGTATGTAGAAGTTTTAATTAGCTTTACTGTAAAAGTATGGAAATGTACAGAGTTGATGGTAACACATTATATGAGAAACAGCTGGTTCATAATGGGGATGTGGCTGAAAATGGTAGTCTAGGGATGTAAATGCCAATTGACACAAAGCTAGAGGATAATCTAGGGAATGAATAGCACAGTAAACCCAGAGGTGGATGAGAATTGTGGTTGATGGTACAGATGCAAGAGTGTCCTTTATGAGCTAGAGCAGATGTACATCAGTATTGATTGGTGGTGGAAATGTGTAGAAGCATGGGAAAAATACAACTGGAATGACCTATGGAGTGTAGTTAACAGTAATAATGTAATATTCATGCATCTATACCAAGGATGTACTGTGTTGCTAATGGGGAAGTATGGAAAATGTGTGCCAAATGTACACACTATAGACCTGGTAATAATCAGATGATATTATCTTGTAATCTGTAACAAGTATTCCACCAGGGTGTGGTGTGTTGCTAGAGGGGTGTTGTTTGGGAATTCTGCACATGTGCATGATTGTTTTTTAAGTTTACAATTTCTGTCATAAAAATATATTTAAAAGGTAATAATAGGGTGGGGTGGGGGCAAATACTTTGGTTAGTAGTAATATTTTACTCTTGAATCATTAGTTAAAAATGTTTCACAACAATGCAAGCTATTGGTGGTAGGGTGAGGTATGAGAGCCCTGTATAATGTTATGTATGTTTGTTTTCTAAGTTCCCAACTATTACTATACACCTATTGTTTATGTATGTTCATATATGAGTGATATACTTCAATAAATTTTTTTAAAATGAAGAAAAAAATACAATACATGTGACTTTTAAAATGAATGGTGCATTCTAGAATATTAAGATTTTTAGATGATACTGATTTAGCATTCATATCAGCCCATTAAAGAAACACTAACTTGGAAAAAGAAAGCATCAAAAGCAAAAGCAGCCAGTGCACACTATGAAAAGATTTCAGCCACTTTTCACATCTAGTTATTTACTTAAAATTCTTTCAATTTTTAAAAAGGCCTATAAGTACTGAAAATTTATCAGAGTAATTTGTCTACTCTGCCTTGGCTGACAAAATCCCAGAACTCTTGAATTGAAAGGACATAGAGGTATCTTGAATACTAATTTTAGCCAATGTGGGAATTCTTTGAAGTCACTGGCAACTGTGGCTCTGGTGCAGACTTAGGAAAAATGGCACATATGTTTTGACATGCTTAATTTCATTTGAATGTCTAACAACTTTGTGAGGTAAGCATAGACAGGTAGTTTTAACCTATTTCATTCTCTCATGTAGGCAGATTATAAAATAGATCTCACAGGCCAGTTAAATTCATAGTGGCTCCCTCTGAAGGAGCTCAGAAGGTCATAGGGTTCAATAAAATCTATTAATTCTTAAGGACTAAAACAAATTTTAAGAATGCATAGAGGGCTGTTATAACAGTGTTTCTATACATTAATAACAAAATTACTATGTCGGATTAGAATGCCAATACCTGTGGAAGCTATCAGTATCCTTCCAACATTATCTCCTAAAAATGGAGGGAAATCTTCCCTGTGAAGGTTGAGGACAGTCCCCAGCTTTCAGCAACCAGCCGATCTTCTCCTGGTTTGTTATTCCACCTTTTCCGTGAACCTATTGAATTTCATGAACAAACAAGTTTAAGAAGTTTGTCACGCTCATGAGAACAAAAAAATGGCAAAATAAGAAATAATACTGATGTTTAGTGTGGAGTCAATTTCTAGGGTATAAAATTTTCAAGGAATCCAAACAGGATAATTATGACTAAAATCTGAAGAGTAGATAAGAGGGAAAAATACAGGCAGGAAGGAACAGATTTTAAGTAGCCTCAAAAGATTTTCCAAGTACTCCATCAACCAATATAACCTGAGAAGCAACACCTCACTACGTAGCACGTCAGCTCGCAAATTTGCAGTAGAACACGTATATCAAGAAATCTGATGTATAGGATTGTGAGAGGTATGGAACATCTCCTATTTACCTGCAGTTTGTGCAGACTGTCTATGGAACATGAGATTGCCCAGGCCTTAGTATCTCTGTGAATTATTGCCGGGAAACATTTCAAATCCAAATGGTAGTAAATCAACAGAAATGCAAACAAGCTGAGGGTTTTCTCCATATAAATATTTCAGGATCCCACCTCTGATCCCTTCAAACACAGGGACAAGTAACCAGGGTCAGAATGAGACCAGTGTAATAAGGCTGACAGATGAAAAGATAAGCTCCTTAGACAGGACATCGCAATCTTCCAACCTGTGGCCTCAAGTTGTTATCAGAGGCCAAGCGGGGGTTGTTGGGTTTAATTGTGAATTGAGGAAAAGAGGCCTGGTAACCAGGAGGACCATCACATCACCTATACCATGCTGAGATAAAAGCAGGAGTATTTTGTGTATCCATCTTATAAAAAAGGCCAATTATATTGTGGCTGTGACATTCTTGACCTCTGCCGTAACACTAATGCTGAAACCCTAAGGCTGCCTCCTTTTAAAAGGTTCCTGCTTCTATTTCAGCAAGTCAGCACATGCATTTGTTTATCTAATTTTCATCTCATCAAAGAAGTTCACTGATTAGTAAAATTAACCTACAGGCCTAAAACAAGGTATGTGAATTTCAGGTGTCAGCAACCCAGTAAGACATCCTTTGCCAGATAAAACATTTTGTTACATCAAATTCCTGAACCTGTAGGTCACATAAATCCATGATAACACAGACATTTGGCAGTAAATGCAGATACTCCAATTTTATTGGCGTAAAATCCTTTTAACTAATATTCTATTTGAAGCTAAGCAAGCTTTACCCAGTATATAAATATGTGGCAAACTCAAAGGAAAAGGCTTTACAAAAAAACTCTTCGTATTACAAATCTCAGAGTTGAGATTTATTGCTTTTATACAAGTTTGTTCTTGTTGTTTGCTTGCTTACTTTTTGTTTTTAATTGTTTTTAATCATGCTTCAGAACTCATAAAAGTTCTATACCTGACAGATATTTCATGTTAGTGATGAGAAGAGAAATGAGAGCAGCCTGATTATGGGCTATGCAAGCCCTTTAAACTTGAACTTCCAGAACTTACTGGAACAAGAAGTCAGAAACTTGTTGAGTCTTAATATGGGGTAAGAGGAATCAGCATCATAAATTTTAACCATGGTTTACTATAAGAAAAGACTTAATTATTCCTGAATCATATATGTGGAAAACAATCTGTATCATGGAAAATACTTTGATCAAAATTGATGCATTATATTAGGAAATATATATGTATGTGTGTATATATATATATATATATATATATATATATATATATCATAACACATTTTAAAGGCATACAACAAACTGGGAACGTAATTGCAACAAATATAAAGACAGTCAATCCCTTTAATTTAATAAATCAATAAGAGAAAATTGAAAAACTCATAAACAAGCAGATGAAAGACAAGAACAGTATAACAGCAAAGGAGTAATAATAAGTAAATAAAATTCAGATAAAATAAAAGTAAACATAACCAGTTAACATTTTGAAACATTTTATACCGTGCTAGTATGAAGAATATTTTTCACCAATAACATTTGAAGTTATTAAAATTCAGTTGTCCATGAACTAATAGAACATTCATTCATTTCCCACATTTATTGACCTTGGCTCATGTGTTCCTCTCATCTTACAGGAATATTATTCAATGAAAACCACTTTAGGAAATAGAGTTTTTAAGAGCCCTTCTAGTATTAAAAATCATGATTCTTTCTCTCTCTCACCCAGTCATTCTTCCCATGTTCTAACCATGTCAAGCTTTCTTTGTCCTTCCCCTCACCCTTTTCCTTCCTCCCTTGCTCCTTTCCTTCCTTCCTCTCTCTATTCTCTTTCTCTCTTTCCAAATATATTCAGGTATAATTTGCATACAATAAACTGTACATATTTGAAAGTGTATAATTTGATGAGTTTTTACAGATGCTTATACCTGTGAAGCCGTCACTACAATCAAGATACCCAACATTGCCATCAACCCCCCAAATTTTCTCATATCCCTTTACAATCCCTCCCTCCCTACACCCCATCCCCAGGCAACCACTTGTCCCAGTTTTAACGTGACTATTCTGACTTCTGACCAGGTGAAGATCATCCCCTGGGATTGGTCAGATGTCAGATGGTATCTCAGTCACTTTGGCAGTCACATGAGAAGCTGCTTTGTCCATCTAATTAATTTGCAAACTTTTTTTTTCTTCCTCCTTTCAATTTTACTAACACAAGTTGGTGTGCAACACAGACACTGCACCACCATGTAGGTGAAGTTGGTAGAGTCGTCATGCTGCCCATCACTGTGACAAGTCACCCACCAGTGCTCCGGCCAGCAGGAGGGAAGTGAAGGGCTTTCATTTCAGGGAACTAGAGGATGCTCACCATCTCTAGAAATACTAAGGCAATAGGAGATAATTCAGTGAGTTCTTCAAAATGACGCTTGGCATTTCACAGACATTTACATGAAGAGAATTAAATGTGACTCTCATTTGGTAGAGAAACAAGAAGTAGAGGATCTGTACCATTTTTGATGAGCTGTGAGGCCTGGAGAATATTCCATAATGAATTCAGAAATTATCACACTTCTACTATGGGAACAGTACTTTGCTAGATCTTGGAGAGGCAGAGGTGAAAAACACAGTGCCAGCTATCAAGGAGTTAAGAGTCAATCATCTTTGCATCATTATTTTCATCTCAGCATTTAGAGTTTTCAACTTTGTAGAAAAAAATGAATAATAGGAGGTTTCATTTACCAAGTTTTTCTTTTGTGACAATAAAAGGTTTAGAAATTGTTTACAGGTGTATCTTTTAAATATCTCCTCTTTTTAAAAAAGTGTGACAAAACTGATCCCTTAGAAAATGGTAGTGTTAAAAAACGTGTCTTATGATCAGACATCTGCACACTTTTGTTCATAGCAGCATTATTCACAATTGCCAAAAGCTGGAAATAACCCAGGTGTCTATCAACTGATGAATAGATAAACAAATTATGGTGTATACACAGATGAAATATTGTGCAGTAGTAAGAAGAAATGAAGTTGTGAAGTATATGACAACATGGATGAACCTGGAGGACATTATGTTGAGTGAAGCAAGCCAGACACAAAAGAACAAACACTGTATGATTGCACTATTATGAACTAAACATATTGCGTAAGTTCAAGGAGTTAATAATTAGAATATAGGTCACCAGAAAATAGGAGGGCAGAGAATGGAAAGCTGAGGGTTAATCTGTGCAGAACTGGTAAAAAAAGGTTGTTTGTAAATCTTTGGAAATGAATAGAAATGGTTAAAGCATATCACCGTGTTTGTAACTAGCAGTGCTATTGTATTAGTATGTATGAGAGTGGTTGAAAGGGAAAGTCTAAGGTCATGTATAGTACTAGAAGGGAAGCTAAAAACTGTAACATGGGACTGTATAAGATAGTAAAACCTCATGTAAAACACAAATTTGGATGATGTTGCATATAAAAGACTGTTTTTACAAAATATAAATACAAATATACTAGAGAGAAGGAAAAAGAATAGTTGCTATGTACAGCAGGGGAAGCACAGAGAGATTGAGAGGTGATGAGTTTAGTTTTTTATTTTTGTTATTATTATTATCATTGGAATAATGAGAGTGCTGTAAGAATGATTGAAATGATGATGCACAAATATGTGATTACACCTAATACCATTGATTGCACACTTTGGATGGATTTATGCTTTATTAATATGTATCAATAAAATTGATTTGTTAAAAAAAATCTGTTGTTATTGGCCATTAAGGAGTGAAGGGGTAAGATCATATTGTGTAAAATAGTTCTCAAAAGTTTCTTGCAATAGATAACAATAGCTCTAAAAACATACCAATAGCAGATAACATTTTGCACAGTAATTCAGTTTGAAGATACCTGTTCAAAAAACTAATCGAGATTTGACAATAGATCTGAATATTTTAATTTAAAGTATTAGTTTTGAAATTAAAATATAAAATAAATTTGTTGTACCTCCAAATCGTAAACCTTGTAGTAAAATTGATGTTTTTATAGAATTCGTAAAATGTAGATAAAATAGTTATTATATAGAATTCAATGACCAATCCATGATACAATACTGTATATGATCCCAGATATCTTCAAGAAAATGTGTATTTTCTGTGTGTGTGTGTACGTGTGTGTAGTTAAATATTCCCAAATCTCTATTTGATGACATATATGTTTATTTTCAAATATTTGAGATCTAAAATATTCCAAAATAGAGTAAATAATTAAATTTTAGCCAAATTCTGAAACACAAAAAATTATCCTTCTTAGACATAAGCATTCTTATGATCACAATTTAATTTCATTTGGTGCCTTTTTAAAAATGGAGCATAGAAGCTGTGAATCTCTTTGTCCAATGGACAGCTGCATTTTTTATTGTATATAATCAATTATTCAATTTTCCAAATCTATTTCTGATTATATTGATTGGTATGAAATAAAATAAAAATTCTAATATACTTACACTTATTATCTCTCAAATATTTTATTTTAAAGGTGATATACTTTTTTATAACCCAGGTTTGACATCACAAGTCTTGGATACTAGCTGGTATTCAATAAATATATCCTGACTTGAACACTTAAGTTCCCTTGTGGCCCTAAAATATTATGAGTAATAATGGTATTGAACTAGTGACCCAAGATCCATATTCCAAAAGTGAGTCATTTGGGATACCACAGATGTACAATTTATCATCTGAGGTACCTAAGGGAATTGTAGCCAGTGTTTTTTTATTGACAGTGGGGTGAGTGTTGTTTACTGGTTTTCAAATCTTAGAGTATGCTTCAGTGTAAATCTCAAAAGAAATGCAGCAGCTTCAATGAAGCAGTATCACCATTCTGTGAGGAAAATGAAGCTATAACTCAGGTAGATATAACATAAGTTATCTCTACACTTAAGGGAACAATTCCCTTGTTATTAAGAGGATTTTACATGGCAGCTGATGAACGTGACAGAGTATTTCTGTAAGCCAGAATCGGAGGTAAAACCAGATGCATTTGTATTTTTATGTGTTAAAGTTCTGTTTTGCTGACAGGGGAACTGTGTCTTGTGAAGTGATGTACAGTCATGTGAAAGACTTCCTGACTTTGCCAACTCTGCTTTCTTATACTTCTGATTTTTGCTAGACATCCTGAGTCTGCTTTTTGATTTCCTGATCATGTTTTCTCTTTGTTTAGAATGCTGCCCCCCATCTACCCACCCAGGAGATTACTGTATATCTTATCCCACTCTAAAATTCCTGCAGAGATTTATAATTTGTTACCTTTTCTTAGAGAATAATTTCAAAGTTTTATTTTGTTTTGACCCTTGAGTAATTCTTGATTCTGATTATCTTCCATATAGTGATTCAATAGGAGGGTCTAAGTTTCTATCTTCCAATAAGAATTTGGACTTAAAGTGACTTTTAAAGTTTTTTTTTTTCATGTTTGTCCCATTCTTTATACTAAATTATATTTTGAATTCCTAACTTCTTAGAGATTTGCTTTGTAGCAGTTTGCTGTTGTTTATCAATTCCAAAAATAGATATTGGATTATGTTTGTGATCTGGTCTGTCCCTCTGGACATATTAGATTGGATTGGATTCAGAGGTTTCACTTTTACTTGATTAAGTAATGTTTAAGGCTTTGATTGGACCACATCAGTAAATGTGATGGGTGGGGACTCACAGAAAAAAATGACAAGGCAGAAGTGTTAGTTGCAGTTTTTGAGCTGGAGCTCCAGGAAGTAAACACACAGGAGAACAACACAGAGGAATAGAGATGGCCCCATAGATACAGCAAAGGCCCCAGGGAGAGAGGGAGCCTGATAGTCTACAGCTGACCTTGTGGAGAAAACAGAGCAGCTGAGCCCAGAGAGGAAGGAGCCCCAGGAGATAGAGGAGACTTATCCCAGCCTACAGCTGATACTGGAAGAAGATGGGACCATAGAAACTTAAGAGGAAGAGGGAGGCTGAACCCTTTTTGACACAAGTTGGCAGCCATCTTGCTCCAACATGTGACAACAGACTTTGGTGAGGGAAGTTCCTTGTGCTTTATGGCCTGGTAACTCTAAGCTTCTACCCCAAATAAATACACTTTTATAAAAACCAAACAATTTCTGGCATTTTGCATCAGTACCCCTTTGGCTGACTAATACATGCTTATAGCATACTCTTGCTTTAAACCCTGAAAACCAGTATGCTGCCACAAATTATGCTATAAACAATTACTAACTGATAGATCTTATATTATTTATTTGACCAATTCACACTTCTTCAATCCCATTGATTTTTTTTTTTTATCTTTTTTTTCCCTATTGATTTTTTTAAAACTTCTAGTGGCTCCCACTTAACAGCCATATATTCTAAGATCAGCAATGGGGGAGGAGGGGAATGTCCAATATAAAAGATTAGTCTTTATTGACATGAGAATGTCTCAAACATGCCACATTGTTTGGATTTCTGTTCTCTTGTTTGTTTGTTTTATGATTAGGGTGACTATATATCCTGATTTTCCCAGGACAGTTCCAGTTTAGAATGAGGGCCTGGAATGACTATTTTTATAACTTCTATTCTCAAAACTGCCTTTTGTTTGATGATAAGTTGTATGGTAACCCCTTATGGAACTCAAGTGGAAGCAAATTTCTTCCCATGCTTTGATTAAGCATGCATCCCATGTTCTGCTGGGCCATCTAGAAACATGTCTTCTATGAAGAAAAGCATATGAGCTACTCTCCAAATTGTGAGAATATAAATCCAAAAGTGAGTCTGGACTGTAACTGAAATAAAATACTAGGCAGTTACATATCTATTATCAAGCTTCTAGATTAAAGAAAAATGACTACTACATATTTTAATTAGCATTGACTATGAAATACAAAAGGAAGGACTGTGACTTTATTCCTCTTTGACTTATAGAGCTAACTAAAATTATAAGTAAGAAGACTTAGAATTTGAACTATGTATTAGAGAATATTTTTCTATTGCATGAACCTATTGGATCATGGCTTCTCTTTAAAAATGATGGAAGTGTCTTTATTATGCTGTGGAGTGAGTTGCTATATGTTGTGTTGTGGGAACACAGGCTCAGTGACCACAAAAACTTTCAGAAAATGACTGCATTATTACTTACACAACCCAAAGGGTGCAGAAGAGCAGAGGAAGAGATCCCAACATGGCTAGTCTCCCAGAAAGGCCAACTGCTCAGGTCAGGGTCAATAGATGACAGCTCTGCACACCCCACTTCACTTGGGAGAGGAGAGATCCTGTTCTGCCTGAGGGTGGGGTATTTATACATCCCAGGGGTAGAGGGCCACTGAGAGTTCTCGCCCTGAGAAGGAGCTGGGGTTACTTGTTTCTGTCCTCTGGGTTGAAGGTATGGTCAGGCCATTCCATTAGATCTAACAGCTTTGCCATGCTGTGGAATGGGAACATTGAAATATCACACAATAAGAGAGGGTTGGGGTGAGTTAGGCAAGGGCTGGGAGATGGCCCCTGTGTGGTGACTTTCCCAGCATATGCTTAAGGCCAGAATTTTCCAAGTCAGCACTTGATGGAGTGAATTAGTTCTCAATGAGAGCTGACATATACAAACTAATAGGATTATACTATTAATAAACTTTCATAATAATTTTAATATAGTTTTATGTACTTATGTGTTTTTTTCAAATGAATCCCTAAAATGTGATAGACCCAATTAATAATTTTCTTCAAACTTTAAAAACAATGTCTTATTAACTTGCTACAAAGCCATTAGGCTTAAAACATAAAATTCAATGTCAGATTAGTATTTGAGAAAGCAAATTCATTTTAATTGATAACCTGGTTATCCTATGGTAAAGGATAAATTATTTTGAAATATTCTTTTAATTGAACTTATTTATAAACACTTTCGTGAAGAATAACAGCAGCTTCTTAAACATTTTTACTTACTAGGTTGAATGGCATCACTTTTACCCCTTTTATAAAATAAGTACTTTTAGATTATGTGAGTATTATTTTTCTTCATGCTCTAAACTTCATATTCTTTCAGTTTCTTGAATGTACCACCCCATCTTCCTTCAAAGCTCTTTTTATTTCTGCTTGGAAAACTTGATCCCACTCTTCAATAAGCAAAATCACACCCATTCTTGATTCTCTTTCTCTCTGAGGTGTTTAGACTGACTGTTCAGCCAGGTTAGCTACCCACATTATGTGTAACCATCCTCAGACTTGCAATTACTTCTCAAAGTTTTGCTTTCCCACCACAATGGAAACTCCCTTAGAGGCAGGAAAAAGCCTATGTTTTGCATCTCTATACCTCTTGCAAATGAAAGAGAATTTAGCACAATATAAATATCCAAGCTTAAGTTTTCAATGAATGGATAATTAAAGATTTTCTGAAAACCCGAATGAATGAAATGTATGGCTAAGATGCAATTCACCTGGATCATAAATGGTGGGGAAAATACACTAGGGCCAGGAGATTGCCTCTTCTTGACCATTTGACAGAAGTTGAGATGTAGGTGAGAAGATGTGATGAAAACAAGATGGGAATACTTTGTTGGGTTGTCATGTTACTTTTTCATAAAGCAGTCTTGCCTGTGCTAAATCCTTTGAATCCTTAAAATGAGGAAAAAATATCAACTAAACAAGTCAGAATACGTATTGATAGACTTTTTCTATTTTCTATCTAAATAACCTCTTGGGCTCCATTCCTAGAACCGTCTTTCTCAAGAGAAGCAATAATTGAAGAAAAATAAAATAAAATAAAGCATTAGTATTATATCTTAAAACTTTAATCCAAAATCATTTGCATTTTTTTTCAAAATATTTTTCCTTTTATTTATAATTAGTATCATAATATGCTTTTATAATCATTGAATACCTTCTATTTGTGATTGACAACAAAAGATTCCTGGAACTTTCAAATAGATACCCAACATTCTCTTTCCATTCTGCTCCTACTCAGTCTAGATAAGCACATAACAAACCTGCCATCATTATTTTAATAAGGAGAACATATAAAACACTTAACAATGGGTTTTAGAAACAAGAGGGAGAAATAGGAAAGGAATGCAGAACATCAGCATTAATCTCCAACAATCATAATTCTGCCAATACATTATTTGATATTAGTACCATGATAGCACTCTGAGGAATTATTTTGCTTCACAGCAGAATGAAATATTTCATTTGAAAACATTAAATTGAACAGTACAAGAAAAAAAGGTTTTTTAATGTTTCAGGAAACAATCACCATAACTTTTCTATTTATATCCTTATATTTTGCCTTGAAAGAGTCCTGGTTGTTAAAGAGGAAAGTTGTCTTCTTTTATCATATACTACTTGAAATGTAAGTCCCTAGATACATAGATAGGACTTCATTCTTTTCTCCTTTACCACATTATGTTTCATTAACTCCTTAATGAGTGATTCATTTTTGTAGATAATATGCTGTGAGACAACTTTAATTAATAATTATGTATATTTATCCTCATGACCCCATTTGCAATTTGCTTCAGGAATTATAACTCTTATCAGCATCCAAGTGGCTTTCTTATCACATAGCATTTACAAACCATTTTTCTATTTACTTCCTGCTATAGAAAAATGTATCTGTTTATGCAAATTCAATACATGTTTGTTCTGTTATATGAAGTAACAATCACTACTTTCATTTCAGTTCAGCCCAGTAACTCACTGATCTTTTGTCATTCCACAATTAGTACTTTCTAGAGCTTAAAACCTGATCTTTCACTTATAGTCTTGCCTCTCTTTAGGAAAAGTATCTTATATTCTATTTCAGTATCATATATGAATATATTTAATTTTAGAAAAATTATTCTTGGGTATGCTAAATTAAACTATATTCTTGACTATGTGAACTCCTTAGAAGGGAAAAAGTTGAATAATAATAGATGTTTACACACATGCACGTGTGTGCACAACACAGACACATATATATTTGAATGGAGTCAAAGAAACAAGACGAATAATGTCGGTGACGGCCATTTCAAAGATGAGTCTAGAATCTCTAAATTTAGTAAAATCCAGAAAAACAACATTTCTCTCATGGCCCTAGTAACATTATCCAAACTTCCCTGAGGACCTACATAAGTCAGCAAACAGATCATCTGCCCATGCAGCTTTTCTTTTTCTTGCCTACTTATTTACACGCAATATGATGGACCTTCTACTTACTGAGCAATGCAGAGGATCATGTGTGTGAAGAAATGAATTAAGGCTCATATTTTCTCAGTCCATTTCAAATTAATGTGGTGTGTAGTGGTCAGGACAGATTGCACTCCTTCTCTGATGATGTTCCTCCTGTTCAATGAGTTCTGTTAAATGATCCCTATCAGAGCCATCCTTCATTCCTGGCTCACAGAAATTGAGTTCTGGATAGCATTGTTTTTAGTATATGGGATTCAACAGATGGTACCAAATGGCCAATATTTTAAGCAACTTCCTGAGGGTAGATCTCCAACTGATTCTCATTTGCTTTCACTGGGCATTCATTCATTTTAAGACCATCAAGGAGCGATAGGCATTTTTCCCTAGAACAAGGTGTAGATGTACCTATTAGGGAATCTCAAGCTTAAGTATACGTTTTTTAATGTTTGCTTTTCTTTGTGCTTATTTTATCCTCAAACTATGTTTTCGTTTTAAATTACTGTGTTCCATTTTAAATTCAAAATGGTGACGACTTTGCAATTCAGTTCACCAACAAAAAGCGTATAGGTGGCTATTTATTTTGCCTTAGCTATCAGCTAGATCTTTGACAGACTCCCTCATCTTTGTTGTCAGGCTGAATCATTCTGTTCTTGAACAGAGGAAAACTCATTCTTCACACACTGCTTATGAGTCTCTGAAGTCTTTATTGGTACTCTGAACACCTCTACACCTCTGTGAGAAGAAAAAGTAGATTTATATTAGAAACTGTATTGAAAAATGTCTACTTCAAATGCACTCAAAGGACTTGCCAGTTGTTTTATTGCTATTCCAGAATACCTTCATGTCGCTGAAATAACTTGGGTTAAGCAAGGTAGACACTTTTCTGAATTTGTGGGAGGCAACCTTGAAAAAGATGAGGGGAAAATAAATAGGCTATATTCTACGGCTGTTATTCATGTTAGAGTTAGCGCTTTCGAGTAGTAAGTTACTACTAAGTAGGCGTAAATATCAGAGCAGTAATAAAAGAAGAACACCAACCATATATCTGTAACCAGTATTGCACTTTTACAATTCAAGCACAAGGTCAGTAAGACCAGATACATAGAAATTTACATTTTCTCTATACAATATGTAAAAAAAATTAGCAAACAACATTTTAGTGCCATATTAAATGAAGTGTTTTACCCTCTGTTTAAAATAATGTGAAGCTAGAAGTGACTTCCAAAAAGAAATGCTGATTAGAAAATTCATGGATCACATTGAGATTACATTTAAATTAAGTTAAATAAGCAAAGAAGTTAAATATTTTCAAATTGACCAACCATTGTCATTCCTGACTTCTGAGCCTCTTCTACTTTCTTCAAGTTGGTATTCTGTCCTGAAAATTAAGATAACTATATCATATTTTTCCTATGTGTGTGCTCATATTTCTTCCCAAACTACCTGCCTGCATGAGAATGAGATGGAATACTTTAAAATGGGTACAGACACAGCCTGATGTTCATATGAACAAATATATATACACATCTCTTCTATGACACATATTACAAGCATCTCCCTTAAAAAATATGCTTGGGGAGTAGATGTAGCTCAAGTGGTTAAACACCTACTTCCTATGTATGAGGTCCTGGATTCGATTGTCGGTATCTCCTAAAAAAAACAAAACAAACAAATGAAAAAACTAACTCTCATTGGGGAGTGGATGTAGCCCTGTGGTTGAGTGCCTGCTTCCCATGTACAAGGTCCTGGGTTCAATCCCCAGTACCTCCTAAAAAAAAAAAATATATATATATATATATATATATATATATACATATGCTCAAATTTAATTGCCTATTACTACCAGGCAATCTGCAACAGATGAGGGGAAATAGTAGAAGTTACTTACGGGGTTCCTGGCTATAGATTTGCACATTAAATTTTGATGATATGAATCTTTTGTGTTTGGTGAACAAAAAAGGAGTTTTATATTGTGGTTTAATATTAATTCAGACATTCTACTTTATTGTTGCCTTAAAAGTTCCTACTGCTTGAAAGGATTAAACAATAGTTGTGTTTGGCTGGGGATGTTTAGTGAACACTTTCCATTTTGTCTCTTTAAAGAGAGAACAAATGACTAGCTGGAGTGGGTCGAATTTTGAAGCAGGGTAAGATTGTTTTTGGTGTCCTTCTCCATTGGTTCCTAGCTCAAACTCCTAAACTTTTTCTGGCCTCTTCTCATGCCACTGTGCTTGATCAAGGGAAAGGTTCATGAAAAGGAACAATAAATGATGCTAGGGTAGAGAAAACATGGTACAATTAGTCTTCTTAGGGTTTAAGAAGTAAAGTTGAGGCCATGGAGAAATTATAAAAATACCAGAAATCCGTTCCAAGTAATAATCACAAACCCTTCCATAACTGCTTAATATTTATCAACTCATTTAATACTTATAACTACCCTATTAAAATGTTGTTATTTTCATATCCATTTCATAAGGTAGGGAAACACCAGAGTCGTTGAATAACTTATTCAAAGAATAGAAGTTAGAAGCAGGCTTTGAAGCCAGGCAGGCTGGCACCAGGCCCAGGACCCTGTGATGCCTGAGAAGACAAGGAGCCTCGTCAATATCAACACAAACGTGTGTGGAGGAGAACATAATCAGACAAATAATCAGCAATAAGAAGCATCAAAAGGAAAAAATATCTGTGGGACTGAGTGCGTAAATAGAAGGAAAACAGGTAATTGCTCTAGCATAGTGCTTGCCATGAAGTCTGTTAAATCGCTAATAATTAAAAAAAAAAAAGTCACACAGACAGGATACTGGAATGAGGCCAAGCTTTTTCTCTCATCTCCAGCTGTGGTGCT
This sequence comes from Tolypeutes matacus, assembly GCA_026826555.1. NCBI lineage: Eukaryota > Metazoa > Chordata > Mammalia > Cingulata > Chlamyphoridae > Tolypeutes > Tolypeutes matacus. The sequence goes on from JAKSZT010054030.1 coordinate 52,800,628, forward strand.
CTCACCCCAATGAGAACCAATCTTGAGCAGCAAATCATCAGAAAATCTCCTACCTGCATGTAGGTAGGGTGAACAGAGGCCTCTTCACCATAGCCCTTTCTCATTTGCATCCATTAAGTCCTCCTACATCCTAGGTATTTCCCTGGAATCTCTATATGCCCAATATTTCCTTTTACACTTTGCTTTTTAAAGTCACTCAAATCCATCAACAAGTATTTACTAAGCCACTGCCTGTGCCCTGCTCTGGATAATGACAAGAGAGTTTTTGAATGAGACAGAAAAATCTGTCCAATCTATTGGACAGATTCTGACAGAAAAAAGAAATAAGGAAATGGATTAAACTTTCACATACTGGTTAGGTATAAGGAAGTACAAGTAATTTCATGTGCTAGAGAGTAGAGGAGAGCTGAGAGACTGCTTTAGGCAGGGTGGTTTAAGAAAGTCTTTCAGAAGGGGTGATATTGAACTTCATTCCTGGTTTTCAGAGGCATCCATCTGAAGATCTGGAAGAAGAGCCCTCCAAAAATAAGAAATAGTAGAGAGAGAGTCCCCGTAGAAAATATGAGCTGTGTTTTCAGGCTGCCTTGCATATTTTTAAGACTTTTGCTCTTATGGGTGAATTTCAGTCTATTGAGTCCAGCCTTTTCAAGAAATAACGTCGAAAACTGGCTTTCCCAGCCTCCTTTGCATCCAGATACTCGCATGTGACCCCGCTGCACCGATTAGGAATATCCACAAGGGGCTTTGATTCGGAAGTGCACCAGTGAGGAAACAGGATCTGCCCGGGGCCCTCATTTTTTTTGCTAGTGAGTTCTGAGGCTGAGCTGTCCTGTTTTGGGCAGGTGTTAGTTGCCATATGGTAATTCTGCTATAAAAGCGGGGATAGTGCTGGCCGCCACCAAGCAGCTCTACTCTCCCAAATGGCACCTGGGCCCAGAAATGCTGGGATTGGTTATTTTCTTAAACTTAGTAAAAATCTGTGAGATTTATTTAATAAACTACTTGCCATTGATACCTAATTACTACACACACACACTATTTTAAGCAATAAATATATAGAATTAACTTTGTTGAATTTTTCTGTTGGAATACAACTCCAAATGCAGTTCATGTTGCTTATCTAACAAAGCCATAGACTCAAATGTTTAAAAATAGTTTGATAAGCACCACTATTTTTTTTTTTTTTTTAACTGTCAGGGACAGAATTTCAAAAGATAGTCACTGACTTTTACAGAGTGAATAAACCAATATTTTTCATGCTCTTTAGCAGTGACTCAGAGTAAAACACATCTGCTTTTACAAGTTAGGATAGGCAAAACAGTAAACACATAAATAACATAGAGGCATTTATCATAAATAAAATAAAGGTTTCCCAAATACATTCTTATCCTCACAATGCAGGATTGACTTGATGCTTTCTATTCTTTCTCATTTAAGAGAAAATGGCATTACCTACTTACTTGAATCAAAACCCACTAGCTTGGTCATGCCCTGCAATTTGAAAAGTACTTCATTAAACTCAGGTTCTAGTAGAGTTTAGTTTGCATCTATTTTCAGAGAGGCCAAGAAAACAAATCTGAAGGGCTATGATTTCCGTGGGAAGGAAAAAGTTTTCAAAGTTCTAAAAAATCAGTTTTCAAACAACTTTCAGTACCCCATTTATTCATAAATTATGGTCTGGATAAATCTTCAGAATGCCCCCTTTTTGACTGCTGTGTATCCATGGTACTGGATCACTCCACATTTCCACACCATTCACTCTCAGAATAACCCAAAACAGAAGCATTACATTCCTCCTCTATTAAGTGCCACATTATGGTTAATAAATAGTGTAAGGCTCTGTTCACAACATTTCTCTTGTGGAATATAAAAAGCAGAGGGAAAGTTGAATCCAACATCTGTGGATTCACCGTAGGAAATAAAGAAACGCTGCAAGAAGACATTTTTAGAAATTCACTTCTAAAGCTTGATAATTTATTTTCAAATAACAATTTAACTCACATTTAATGACATTTCTACAATATTTTGCATGTACTCTTAGCAGCAAAGGAGTTAACAACACGTTCATTCTCATCTATACAATTTTCTTTCAGTAAACCTTGTGAAATGTTCATTAAAAGTCTCACAAGTTTGGAAACAATAGTACATTAATAGGAATGCAATTAACTACTCATTGCTTTTGTCATTTAAAGAAAGTTAGCCAGATGGCATGAAATCCTCTAAAAGAGATTTTAAACAGACAATCAAGATTTAATTAATATGCAGCATTTAACTCCTTAAATCTATAGCACTAGCTCATTGAACTTAATTACTTATTTGAGATAAATTGTGTACTCCTTTTTACATTTGGCTTAATTTTACTTGATTAGTCCTGTGATAAACAGTGTTTTTAAAAGCTAAAACATTTGAAAGTACAAATGTTTTGTACTTATACTTTTTTCTCCAAGGCCAAAATGGAACTTAGCATAATTTCCACAGAAAATGCAGTTCCATGTCTACATAGTAATAATGCCAACAACTAAATAATTTTAGAAGCAGATAGTAATCCTTTCTCAAAGTACCTTTTACATGGATCACACAGCAGTATTCCCAGTGAATTGTAAATAATTATCTGACTTCCCTTGGCGTTCCTTGTCACGAAATCGAGGCAGGAACCTTTAACTAGAGAATGAATATCCTTAATCCGGTGAGGTCATCCTTCTTCCACTAAAAGTAGAAGCCTGCAGGTCTAGCCCTAAGACATGTCACCTGGAGCAGTATGACCAGTTAACATGCAGCAGATCTTGCAGACAGATCTTTTGAAATGCATGAAGACAGTATGCTTGTTTCCACAACTCTTAGCATTTTAGGAACTTGACACTAAAAACAGACTCAAGCTAATGTGCCATTTGGACCCAGCCACTTTGAAATAGCCATCTAATGTAGAGACTTTTAAAATTCAACTCAAAAATAAAACATTTTGAATTCCTAAGATTCTTCCTACGTCTTTAAGCCTTATTTCTTCCTTAGGACATAATCAATCACTCCTAGTTGTGAGCTTTCAATTTATATTAACCCACCCCAGAATCCACTTCCTTATTCTCAGCTTCACACTTCTAGTAAACTATCAATTCCATTTATAACATTCTAACATTCTCACTGTCACTAACTACCCCTGGTATCTTCTCTTCCCTCTTTAGTCAGATTAAATTACATGGACCATTACTATGTTCACTTCTCATATACATTATGTATTCACCTCTCTCCTTTACATACTAGCCTGGCAAAACCAGAAACTTAGTTAAATCCAACACTTCTGCTTTCACCTTCTATTCAGGCAGTTGAATGCCTGGAGAGTGTCAGGAATCGGTCCTTGTTCCAGTTCTGTTCTCTTTATATTCTCTTACATGGTCATCTCACAGACTTATGCATTTAGTACCTTCTGTATGTCAAGAACTCTCCAAATTATCTCTCCCAAAGTCCAGATTCATATATCCAACTCTCCATGTAAGATCTTAATTTCAATGTTTAATAAACATCATAAACTTAATAAAAAAAACATAAAAACATAAAACTGAATTCAGGGCTTCCCTTTCCAACCCTACCTCACTCACAGCCTTCCCCATCTAGGTGGAAGACAACTCCATCCTTCCACTTGCAAGACAAAAAATCTTGAAGTCATCTGGCTACAGTCTTTCCCTCATATGCCAGATACAATCCATCAGGAAATCATCTTGTTTTTCTATTATTTATATTTATATTTATATTTATATTTATATTTATATTTATATTTATATTTATATTTATATTTATATTATTTATATTTATATTATTTATATTATCAGATCCCAATTCCTGCTCACTCCTTTCTCTGCTTCAAAAATCCATGGTCTTTTAATTTGGAGTCTCTGATTTCATTCTTGTATTCCTGGACCCAACTTTCAACAGAGCAGAAGGTTTGATCTCTCAATTCCCTGCTTCGATTCTTGCAAAGCACCCCACTTCATTCTGATTGAAACCCAGTATCCTTAAAATGGCATAGAAGTCCCTTTATTTTTCTAACCTCATTTCCTATTATGCTCTCCTTGCTTACTCTTCTCCAGTCACATTGGCCTTATAATTTCCTGAACATCCCAAGTATTTTCCCTGATATACTCTGCTGACATCTACATAGTTAAAGATCTCACTTTGTTCAAGTCTTGGCCAAAATATCATTCAATATTTGCTCAAATGTGACCCATGGAGATTTTGAATTTCAAACTTACTCTTTTTCTCCTCACTCCAATATCCATATAATATATTATAGAAATTGCTTGTTCATCTATTCTATATTCCTTGTCTATATCCCCTTATCAGAATATAAGCTCTATGAAGTCAAGAATGTTTTCCTTCTGGGTCTTGGACAGATTTTCAGCATTTAAAACAGTGCATGACATATCTTAGGCATTCAGTAAAGCTTTGTGGTGTGAATAAGCAAATACATGCACACTGTTAAAAATCAAATACCACAGAAATTTTATGGTAAAATTCTTGATGGGAAAGAAACATTATCCTGCCTCTCACTCCATTCCACACCTGATTTTCTTTCCTAGACACAATAATTTGTTCTTCTATCAGTAAGCACTCATCAAGTCAACAAAGAAATTACTGATAAGGTATTTATTTTTCTATTGTAGATGCAATGTATGAGTTCCTTATCATAAAAGAAATGGTTTAATTTCAATTATACTATCTCCAGCTGCCCTTTACTTCTTTCTTCTCCTTGTTGAGAGTTAGCATGAACTCATAGTTGCCATTTCCTTAAATTAACCAAATTAAAATATGTTATTATATGTAGTATTGTACCCATGTCCTCACATATGCTATATTATACACGCCCGATATATGTTATGTGTATGTTACGTGTGTGTGTGGATACATATCAGAAGAATCCCTGGAAAGTCAGATCAAGGATATACCTCCCCAAGGAGGGTATTTTTCGCCAGTCTGTGGTGTTAATGATACCTTCCCACTCTTCTTTGATGTTATCAAATTTCTTAAGGTTCTAGAGTGCTCTTAAGAGAATATCTTGTTCTATCATGTTCAGGAGAAAATTAGTTCTGAGGACACACTGATAAGCTAAATACACCCAGATTTACTCAGGAGCCTAAGCAAAATAGAGTAAGGAATAGTTCCGTGTGTAAAACTATTTGACTGCTTGTGCTCTTCATTCAGACCTTAACTTTTGTTACCACAGCAACTAAAGATGAGAACTACAGCAACAGAACAATATTCTATAAAGAGGACTACATTGTGTCTTTAAAAATGGGAAAATGGAGAAAACACTTTAATTTTTTAAAAAGATATTCTCAACCACTTATTTAAAATATCGAATAGTGAGGGCAAATGTTATTTCACAGTATAACATATTAAAAATAATGTCAATTTTTTTTAGCAGAAAACCTCCTGCATTTTCTTAGCTGACTGAACTTGTTTATTTTTTCTAGCTGTCTAATTGTTTATATAATTTGATTTACTGCATGTTTTGGATAATTAGTTATTTAGCTTAATTTGTTAATTTATCTATCCAAGAAGCAGAAGCAAAAACAGAATCTAATGATCATCATTTCCTGCTTGTGGAATGGCTAATCAATCTTATCTGTGCAAGAAAACTGCCCTTCAAAAGGCCCTTCTGACTCAAAAGCTATTTCAATCATTTGAGGCAATGGTATTCTATTAGGTTAAACCAGTTCCAGTAAAGAGGAAGGTATTGATAGGAAGTATCACCAGTGTTCTCAGAGCTATTTAGAAACAGAGGGCAACCAAATAGCTAAAATAATTGATTGCCTTGTTCAATGCTATATTCTTAAACAGGTCAATGGCTCTTTTGGCAAAGGAGTAGGCAAGGCGTTTTCACAAACCATCCATCCTTCTAGGCAAAGGCTTATAAGTAAATGCCAGGGTCAGCTAGGAGCAGTAGTACTACACTGTGGGAATTGGCAGTGTCACAAAGAGGAAGGAGCGAGGTAAGGAGGAGTTGAAGTCAGAAAAGGAAAAGCATCCCCTTCTCTTATCCTAAGTACCATCCTTAAGTCAAACACACTCAACTGTTCTTGCTTTCAAAATGCATCTATTCCTAGCTTTAATTGCCCTTATTACATTTCAAGGCTCCAATATTTAAAATGATATCCTCCAATCTCATTCATGTTTTGCTAGTGTCTGGTATGTAAGAGGTGCTCAATGAGTAATTATTTTAATAATTTTTTATAAAGCAACATATGTTAGGACATCTTTGCTAAGAAGTTTGGAGAAAGGAACTAGATTTTGCTGCTTTCTTCCCTTCAGTTGGAGAAAGAAAGAGGAGGAAAGTGAAAATGAGGAAATGTTTCGGAAATTACTGTGAGGATGCTAGGGTTGAAATCCTAAAGACTCAGGAGATCCCCAATTTAAAAATATCACCTCTGCATTGCCAGAAAGTCTCCTAACTAGAGAATTTTACAGAGATCTAAGTGGATTAAGGGTGTGAGTAAATTGTATAATTCCACTGACTTTGCATTTAAACTCTCAGTTACATATCTACACATATACATTCATGTGCACGTTCGTGGAGTTAGCATAATTCATTAATTATTTCTGCATTTTTCCTTTATTAGAGAAGTTGTGGGTTTATAGAACAATCATGCATAAAATGCAGGATTCCCATATACGACCCTATTATTAATGACTTGTACTGGTGTGGAACATTTGTTACAATTGATGATAGCACTTTTTTATAATTGTACCATGAACTATAGTCCATGGTTTAACTTAGGGTATGCTATTTATGTAGTGTATTTCCATGGATTTTAAAAAAAAATTTATTCTGTTAGCATATATACAATCTAACATCTTCCCTTCTAATCACATTTAGATATATATATTGCAGTGCTGTTGTGTTTATAGTGTTGTCCTACTGTCACCACCATCCATTACCAAAACATTTCCATAATTTATTTTTAAACAGCTTTATTATGGTATAATTAACATAAAATAAACGATACTACTTGAAGTATAAAACCACTTAAGAAACAATCACCACAATCAAGAGAATGAGAAGGTTGCTTGGACCCTTTTCTCATCGTGCTTCCTGCGCTGCCCTGTTCCCCATCCCCAAGCAGCAATTGTTTCATTTTCTATCGCTGTAGATTTTCTAGATTTTATTTAACTTGACCCATACATTGTGTATTCAGTCTTCCTCATCTCAGAATAATTACTTTGAAATTTATGTGAGTGTTGATTACAGTCCTTCCTATATATTGCTGAGTATTATCCCACTATCTGTATAAATTACAATTTGTTTATCCATTCACCCCTTGATGGACTTTTGATTTGTTTCCAGATTTGAACTACTAGAAATAAAACTGCCATGAGTATTCTTATACAAGCCATTGTATGGACATATGCTTTCATTTCTCTTAGGCAAATATCAAGTTGTGGAATGGCTGGGTCATAACGTTGGTGTCTGGTTAACTTTATATGAAACACATCATTTTTCAATTTTACAGTCCAATCCATAGTGTATGAGAATTCGAGTGGATTTTTTGCCAACACTGAGTATGGTTGTTAGTTTTAGTTTTAGGGATTCTATTGGTATGCAATAGTATATCATTATGGTTTTATTTTGGATTTTCCTAATGGTGCTGAATATTGTTTTCAAGTGCTTATCTGCCATCCATAAAGTTCCTTTGGTGAACTTCTAAATCTATGTCTGTTTTTATTGGGATGTTTGTTTTTCATTATTATTGAATTTACAAATTTCTTTACGAAGTCTAGATACAAATTCTTTATCAGATATGTGATTTGCAAATATTTTCTCCCAGTTTGTAGCTTTATTACATTTTCCCAAATATATTTTCACAGTGTGGAAGTTCTGATCCTGTGATTACCATGCCCTTCTCAGAGCATGGCTACAGTGTTTGTGCATTAATTGCATGGGTTGGAGGAGGGCCAAGAGCCTCCCTAATGTATTAGCAAACTAGTTGTTGGCCATATGTATTCCTTACTTACAAAATTGTATCCCTACCTCCTTCTGGGCTCTTGACATAAGGAGCCTGAAGTGATCAGTGGGAAGCCATAGTTTAAATGAGACTTGTTCTATGTTGCCTGGCAGAAGAATTCCCTTTCAGGAAATAAGGACTTTAGGACAGCAGAGCCTAGAATGGTGGGGACAGTGTTCACAAATTCCCCAACTGGGTCACTAGCAGTGATGGTAAGTAGGGCCATTCCTACTTCTACCCTTTGGTTACCAAACCCTTGTTTTCAATTTATTGGTGACATAGAACCATATAATGATTACATATTCAGGGAATTTTCTATATCCTGGATGAAAGTGTCCCATTCCACAGGATATCATCTTCAAGTTATTGCCTCACCTGAGTCTTCAAAAATCCATTCTGTCATTATATCAGATTAGCTGCTTTTAGGTGATGTGCTTTATGAAAGACACAGTGATTCTCATAGTTCTGTGCTCATCCCTGTACCTCTTTTGCTTTAAAGTGGGTCCGTTAGTCCTATGCAATGTTATGCGAAATCTCATATCAGTGAACCAATATACTGAAAGTTTTTCAACACAGGTGCTGGCTAAAGCACTGTGGGCAGTAAAAACTGATTAAAGACTAATCACTGTTCCTTCCATGGTGGAAAGGGCTCAATGTAATCCAACTGCTGAAGGCAGCTGGTTGGTCTCCTTGTTGGATGGTTTGCATCAGGCACTCAACAGTGGTCTTGTGTGTGGGCATGCTGTTCTTTTAGCTAAGCCAATAAGTAGGTCAACCTTAGTGACTAAGAGTCATTGCTATTGGGCTCAGGCATAGCCTCCATGTTTGTCAGAATGGCTACTTCACTTCCATGGAAATAAACATAACCTGGAACTTGTGTCCACAGTCCCCAAGAGTAACTGGATGTACTCCTTCGCCATCAGATGGTTATCAGAGTAAATGGCCATGGGTCCCTTTGAGCAAGGATGAGGGGAAACATTTCTGTATTTATTTACTATGATAGTTCAGGGTTTGAAAGCATCTCCTAGGGACCCTTACTGTACTTCAATAAATGCATCCCAGGCCAAAACTTGGATCAGGATGTAAAACTGTCCTATGATAGACTGAAACCAATGTCAATTCTTGTGTTTGACTTTGAAGGCCTGGGTGTCCTGTTCCTCACATAGCTAACACACACTTGGACCAGAAGTTGGGAATAAGCTCCAAGGGAAAGTAGAGCAGTTCCAAGTCCAACTTCTGGCTTATGCCAATGAAGTGCACTACCGGATCAGGAACATTTTATGTGAACAACAAAATAGCTGCTACTTCACTTTTGACCTACAAATCTCATGCAAAGACTCATTCTTATGGCCACCCTAAATGGAAACACACAAGAGAAATCTGAGAACTGTAGTTTGGCCTAACCAAGTTGACGCATTAAAAAGTCACCACCAAAAGAATAAAAACCTAGAGTATTGATTATTCCGATCCATAAAAATGCCATTTATCTCAATTAGATCATCTTTAATTTATCTAAATAAACTTGTGCAGTTTTCTGCAAAGAGATCATAGCAAAATATATTTACATGTATTAGGTTTTTATTGTCAAAATGGTAGCTTTATTTTTTTAATATTCTATTCATATTTTACTGGTATATAAAATGTAACATTTTGTATACAAAGTTTTGCAATGAGTAATGTTACTGCCTGGTCAGTTATAAGGGTTTGCAGATTATTTTGGATTTTCTACATATACAATCAAATCATTGACTAGTAAAGATGGTTATATTTCTCCTTTTCCAATTTTTGTAACTTTAACTTATTGTTTCTTGCCTTATAGAAGGTTTTTTTTCTTCATTTTTTTCTTTCCATATTGACTATGATTAATTTAGTTTGATTTATCTTTCATTGCATTATTTATTTCTTTGATTTCACCCAACTTGATGTTAATTTCACATATTTCAAACAATTTCTATTTTGTTGTTTTTGGGGTCTTCATTTTTACTATTATGCAAGTTTCCAGTTCCCTTTGTATTCATGCTTTTGCTAGAATAAACAACATTTTTCAGAGTATGTGTTGTTTTTTAATTTCTAGTGATAATATCTATGATATTTTCATTCTCTACATTTTTAAAATTCCCTCTAAGTTTTATTTTTTACCTTTTATGATGTATTCCATATAATTTATTCAACTCTATTGTTTACCAGTATTCTTTTAGCTGTGACTTCTGTAGATTTTTCTTTTTTATAGACATATCCTGTATCATACTCTTCTTCCATTACTGTTTTTATATCATCCTTTACTTCTTTAATCGTTTTAAATGTACACAATTTATAGTATCTTTCTGCATTATTGTATGACATAATTTGTTGATTGATTTTATCTGCTGAATATCCTTTGTGATGGTATTTTCAGTGGTATTTTAATGACTTTACTATATATATACTATAAGTTCATGTTCCTTGGTACACTTATAGTTACATGATTCATTCATTTGTTCAACAGATATTTATTTTGTGACTATTATGTGCCAGGAATTCATAAGTTTTCTGGGGATATTGCACAGAGTAGAATAGAATTTCTGAGCTGTAGGAGTTATACAAGTGTCCATAAAGAAAAACAACAACAAACAACACTGTGCTTGCCTTTGATACTGCTGCAAGAGTTCCACTGGTCCAGTTAAAATTTTAGGCTTTCTTGTTAGCTTCATATATCTTATCCATGATGATAATTTAAATTCAGTTCTCACACTTATGCATGGTGTGAGATTTTTATAATATATGTGTCACTCAGTCTTGGCTTGAGCAATTTTGACAATGGGAAATTTAAATTGTCAAAAGCAGACCATTTTAGAGCTCTAACTATATGAATATTTTTACATCTTCTCTGAAACTCAAGTTTCCACCTTTAATTCATACGTTGATTTTACTTCTGTCCTTTATACAGTATAATATAAAAATTCTTCATGACACTTCCAAACTTTTGAAGATTCTATTAATTTTTCTACTTAATGTTTTTCTTTTCAAGTTTAAAAATCCTAACTCACCTTGAATTATTTCTCTAGCCATCCACTCTTGACTGATTGAAAATTTATCACCCCTTCTTATATTGTGATATCCATTACTGGAATAAGGAGTCTAGATATGACTGCTAGGAAGTGCCATAGGGCTAATATATTTCTAGATCTTGGTGCTTCATTTTCATTAATTTATTCTAAAGTTTATTTATTTATTTAGAAAGTAAAAATGAATGTCTTTTAAGACTTTATTATCTTTTTAAGCAGCTGCATCTAGCTTATGGCTTAGAACATATTTGGTCAACTAAAATATGCCAGTTTGTTTTTATTTAATGCAACCTGTATATCAATTATCTTCAAAACTATGCCTATACAACTAATTATTGTCAACTCAAATGCAGCATTTACCTAATATTTTAGAATGACACTTTCAAATCAGACTATCAAAATACAAGACACTTTAAATCATAATTTTCCCAGTCAACATTTATGTTAACCTCTGCCCTTAGCTTTGTGCTTTCATATTTTCCAAGTCTTTATTCAGAATATGCACACAGTAAATCATGAAATGTTTTTTCCAAATACATTCATAAAATGTACTTTGGACAATATAGTTCTCAAAAATTGCTTTAAAAAAAGAAATGCAATGGGTTTTAAATGACTCCTGTTTTTCATGTTTACTTTTTATATATTTAAAAAATGCTCACATGAACAACTAATATTAAAAATGTATGAGAATCCATTTTGCTAGACAAAATTTGGCACTTCTGTTGCCATTGACACCTATACCCAAAATTGCTAGTTCAAGTATATCATAATTTATAGTATTTCCTACATATTTTCCTTAAAATAAATTTAATATACCATGTTTAGTCATTTGTTCTTTATCTTCCCTATCTGATTGTGCTCTACAAAATGGAAGCAATTCTTTTGTTCATCATTTTTTTTCTTCTTCTTAACATGGTATCTAAAACATAGTAGATGCTCAATAAGTGCTGAAATACCTGATTTTTGTAAGGTGAATGTTCTAGGTTTTTTTTTTTGGTGTGATCATAAACCCTGGTTTGTGATTTTGGAACCCACATTTTGTCACTTTTAAAAATCAAGGAATCATCCCCCAGATTGTCATCATCTGGTACATTTTCCTTTCTCTATAGTTAATTAACATTTACCAACTGGGTTTCAAAATCATTTCTGTTAATTTTCAAAACCAATGCCTATAATACAAATAGAGTGAAAGAATTGAAGATATTTTCTTGAACTATGAAGAGCAAAGAGATCTTAGAAATTTAATTTAAATCTTCAAGATTTTTCAAGTAAAAAAAAAAAAAAAACATGTCTGTAATGATCTTAAGCTTCAGTTAATGACCAGCCATCTGTATCATTTGAGTAAGGCTAACCTTTTCCAGTCAGCTAGTCACTATTTTTGTTGCGTAAGGAAAACAAACTGGATTTAAAGACCTCCTTTCTCTCTTTGATCTCTTTTTATTTATTTCAACTTTCCCAAATAGGACACTATCTTTTCCTTGTTCTTCTTGGTTTCAACATGGCAGAGAAAACTTGTTGATCTTAATGGAATTTGGGGGCACATTATGCATTGATGCCCATGCATTCTGAACTTTATTACTTTTACACTATTCTTACAAACTTATTTTGGAATATTACAGCAATGGGATTGGGAAGAGGGGATTCAGTCACCTTTGAGAATGAGGGGCTGGGGTGGTGCCCACAGTGAAGCAGGTCAGGGCCAGGGCAGAGCCAGACGCCCTCAGAACCATACTGCTTTCTTGGAAATTGTGGGCCTGCCGACTGACCGTGTTCACATAACTTGAGTGTTGAACCCTGTTAAAATGTCTGTAAGTGTTCTCAGGTCTCACCCCAACCCCCAAGAAGTGTGATCAGCCTCTTGCACTGCTTTGTCTCCAAAATAAACTACTGAAATAAAACTGAAAAAAAAAAAAAAAGAAAGAAAAACATGACCCTCCCCCCCAAATGATATTTAAAATGGCTTTATTTTTAGCTTCTGGCTGTTCCATATGATTCTCTCAGCATGAATGATATCTATGATTATGTTTTGTAAGCAATCTGTCCTGCCCACTTTTTGTGTGATGGCATTTTGAGAAATCCCACCATCTCTTTAATCTAACTAATGTGTCCTTGATAAAGGAAGTGCTCAGAGCTAAAGGGGTAACCTAATGATACGTTAGAAATAATATTTGTTCTTAACTATAACATCCTTTAGATTCAAACGCACTTTTACAAGACAGTGTTTAACCAAACTTGCAAAAGCAGCTTTAATTTTATAAAAGTTTCAATTTAATGAATTGTGGCTATATATAATAATTATTCTTTTCTTAATGAAAAACAGAAAATCCTAAAATGTTTGGTATCTCCTTTCATAAAATATGTCCCAAGATGTTTTTATAGAGTTCATCTTAATTGCAGTGTTTCATCGCCACAGTGTAGGTAAATGTTTGTTTTGTGTTAATTAAGAAGTCATTTTAAACATCTGTCTTTATTTTATGGACTGCCTTTAAAGTGTAAAATGTGTTTTCCTCATGAGAGCACTTTATGTTCCCAAGTGGCAATTTTAAAATAAAGTGTCTCTTTTTCAGATATAAAGTCTAATGTGCAAAGGTTTTGCCATCTGTTCTATATAGTTGTACTTGTGAGCTAGTTGTTTGATTAGAAGCAACAAATGCATAGAGAATGAGTCTTCACTCTACATGAAGAAAAGTACAAACAGTGTAATGTCTGCTTTCATTATTTCTTTTCTATATTTGTCATTTTTTATTTAATTCAGTATCAGATCTGTTAAAGCAGAAATACCGATATTAAAGTGAATTTCATATAGTCCAGAAAAAAAAGAAAACCTCAGTTCAATTTTTCTCAAAGTACAAAGACCCCTTGTTTCATTAACAGGGAAATAAATGAATCGGTGCTACTATGTCTATCCAATAAAGAGTTACAGACACAAAAAATAGTTTTTCTGATAGTTTAAGATGCCTCAAAAATAAGTGATATCAATTGTAAGACTGAGCCAACTCTTTTGTCAAAATTAGTTTCTAAGAACACAGGGAAATATTATTTAATCTAAAAATTGGTAGAATATCATTAATTTTAAAAATTTACCACTTATTTCACAACTTTACATATTTGGACAGAGGTTAATTTAAAAAAAAGGAAATATAGTTAGTTAGTACTTTGTTATATACTTATTCACTGTGAGAAAAATGTCTAATTCAAACACTTGATTACTATCAAAAACAGAATACCTACTTTAGACAACACTCTAGAGTCTGTACCAACCCTAGAACCTCTTGATGTGCTGTGACTGTGATTACTCTGAATATGTAAGTTATCCCAGAATTCTCTGTATTTCTACAGAGAAGGCATCCATGTTTCAGACATGATATTAGAAACTTACAGATTGATATAAACTGGTTCCATACTCAAAGACATTCAAAATAAGCCTAATTTTCTTTAATTCATGAGAGTTTGGCCTTTAGAATAGTCAAGAAAGTTAATCTAACTAATGGAGAAAAAAAAATCTCAGAAAATCTCTACCTTTGAAGCAACAGACATGTTGAGGAATCTTTGGGCCTGAGGTGATTGCTGTTAATGCTGAAACTCTAGTCTAGGTGCTCCCAGGATCCTTGATTCTGCTAAATCTGGACCAGTTGTAGCCATTTTGCTGTGGCCACTAGAACTAATGAGAACACCCAGAAGCTTTGACATCACCATAGTATTTACTATGCCTAATATGTGCACAGCTCTAAAGTAGGCATTTCATGTTACTGTAGGTAATATGAGATAATGTTTGTCCACTTTTCTTAACAACTCAGATTAAGACATGGCAAGAATAAGTCTTATATATTCAGCATTATGTGAAATGTATAAATAGTCCAGAAAGTCAATGCCAGAATATATTCTGATTTTTATCATCAAATATGCCTTCATGGATAAGTTGGATAGCTTTTGAAATGGTCTTTTAAGTTTGAATAATGCTCAGCTAAAATTGAAAGACAGGAAGAGTTCAGGAGAAAAGAGTGAGGGGGACCCCAAAATGGGGAAATAAACAGAAAAACAAAACAGGAAAGATATTTAGCAGACATCAATGGAAACAGAGAAGCTAGAATAAAGGTTTTATCATCATGGGAAAGGCAGGTTGGGACAAAACTGCAGAATATTTTAAATGACAGTCTAAATCATGCTTTTTTTTTTTTTTTCCAAAAAAATCCATTGCAAGTCTTTGAACAGCTGAAAGGCAGGATTAAAACTAGTTTTCAAAAGATCAATACAGGGATTTCGTTCCATAGTTTACCACGTGCATCATAGGTTTTCAGTTTAATTGGCATATGGCAATGGTTTGAAATGAGAAATACTACAGATAATCAGAACTATTAGAACCTTATTAGAAAATACATTTTAATGAATGTAGAAATATAGCTGTAATTTAAACTATGAAAGAAACCGCAAAGTTTGGGGACTGAATAAACAAGCAGAAAAGAGAGTAGGAGGCTTTAATGTGCGTGGCATGCCCTGAACATGGGATGAAGAGTCACATTTCTGGGTTCTGATTGCAGCTCCTCCTCTTGTACCCTGAGTAACCTTGGACTAGTCTCATTTCTTCCTTGTACGAGACTGGTTATACTATCACCCATTTTTTCCTTTGGAAATGGTTTTCATAAAAGTAAAATTATATGTTGAAATCTCCATTTTTATCTAGGAGTACATGTATAAGTATATCCTTTATAAACTTTTAAAGTTCCTGGGGAATGGGGGCAAGATGGCAGCAGAGTAAGTTGTTCCAAGAGTCAGCTCATCCTACAGGGCAGTTAGTAATCACCCAGAGCTTTCCAAAGCACCTATTGGGGGGGGGGTGTCTAAGAGATCAGAAGAGCATCCTACAACACCCTTGAAAGAGTAGAAGGAGGAGACTGCCTATTGGCAGTAAGGATTCACGAGTAGAGCATGCCATGCCACAGTGGCCCTTGCCCGTCCTCCACTGGCAGCAAAAGCTACTTTGGGAGCTATTCCGTAGCTTGATTTGGAAGCTCCATTTCCCCAAAATGGGATAGGAAGAGAGTTGGCCACCAACTTCAGCTACTGATTAGTAAATTCAGCTAGCTAAAGTATAATCCTAAGAACAGCTAAAGTTTGAATCTGTCCAATTCAGAAAGAGGCTGGAAGCTGTGATTTTTAACTCTGTTGCTGGCATGAAGGCAAGAAAGGCTTATTGAAAATCACAGTGACGGTAGGGACTGGCTTCTTTCCACCCATATCTGATTGCAACTTCAGCCTAGGTTCCAGCCTAACCTCTGGCAGGAAAAAGCTGGGGGGACCTACACCATCCTCTCCGTGCAACTGAAGGCACTGTTGGCTGGCACAGACTGGATAGTTGGACACCTGGGGCTCCATCCACATTCCTCAATAGGATAGGAGAGGAGCTGTGTTTCTTTGGCCTCTCTGGGCAACTGCAGGCACTTCCAGCCCACATGAACTGGTTTGTCGAGTGCCTTGGATTCCATCTCCACCCTTCCATCACCATAGGAGAGGAGGGGGCTAGTGTTTCTTCAGACTTTCTGGGCAACTCAATGTTCTTTCAGCCCACACAGACTGGATACTCAGACACCTGTAGCTCTATCCCCACCACCCAAAAGAATAGGAGGGGAGCTGTGTTTCCTCAGCCTTTCTGGGCAACAGGAGGCACTTTTGGCTGGCACAGACTGGGCTGATGAGTACCTGTGGATACACCTATACTCCTCAATAGAATAGGAGGGGGCTGGTGTTTCCTAGCCTCCCAGGGAAACTGCAGGCACTTTTGGCCTGCAAGAACTTGACTGTTGGGTGCCTATGGCTTCAACCCCACCCTCGATAGGACAAGAAGGGGTGGTGTTTCCCCAGCCTCTCGGGTAACTGCAGGTGCTTTTGGCCCACACAGCCTGAATAGTTGGACACTTGTAGCTACATCCCCACCCCCAGGTAGGATAGGAGGGGAGCAGTGTTTCCTCAGCCTTTCTGGGCAATGGCAGCCACTTTCAGCCTACACGAACTGGGCGTGTGGCACCTGTAGATCCACCCCCAACCCCTAATAGGATAGAAGGGGCCTCTCAGAGCAACTGTAGGGACATGTGACCCACATGGATTAGATTATTGGGCACTCCAGAGGGACTATCCCCACCCCAACAGGGGAGGAGGGGAGCCAGTGCTACATCAGTCTATCTGGGCAACTGCAGTCATTTTAGACCCACACAGTATAGATTGCTGCCCATACCTGCAATTCCATCCTGCCCCAGGTAGGGGAGGAAGGTATATGAAGCTTCATCAGTTTATCCGTGCAACAACAGATGGTCTTGTTTTGCACAACTTGGATTATTACACACAGCTATGGCTCTGTCCCTAGCCCTGGCAGAGAAGAAAGGTGGGAGAAGCTTCATCGGTTCCTGGGACAACACAGGCAGGTTCCGCCTCCACAGCTTACAGTACCAACTATATCCTCAGCCACTACTACACAAAAGACAAGTGAGAAAGGGCAAGAAAGCCCCCTAAACTAAAGAGGGAAACTGCACCTAGGGTAAATACATCTAACAAGCCAGATGCCAAGACACTAACAAAAATTACTATTCATACCAAGTAACAGGAAGATATGGCCCAGTCAAAGGAATAAGATAAGCCTCCAGATAACATTAAGAAGTTGAGACACTAATCATAGATGTTCAAACAAATCTCCTTAATAAATTCAATGAGATGGCTAAAGAGATTATGGATATTAAGAAGACACTTGGTGAGCACAAAGAAGAATTTGAAAGTATACATAGAAAAATATCAGATCTTATGGGAATGAAATGCACAATAAATGAAATTAGAAATACACTGTCAGTATATAACATCAGATTTGAGGAGGCAGAAGAAAGGATTTGTGAGCTTGAAGACATGGCCTCCAAAAGCAAACACACAAGAGAACAAATGAAGAAAGGAATGGAAAAAATTGAACAGGGTCCCAAAGAAATAAATGGTGGCAAGAAACATTCAAACATATGTGTCATGGGTATTGCAGAAGGAGACGAGAAGGGAAAGGAGGCAGAAGGAATATTTGAAGAGCTAATGGTAGAAAATTTCCCAACCCTACTAAAGCATGTAAATATCCATGTCCAAGAAGCACGATGTACTCCTATATGAATAAACCTGAATACACCAACTCCAAGACACATACTAATAAGAATGTCAAATGTAGAGACAAAGAGTCAATTCTGAGAGCAGCAAGAGAGAAGCAATGCATAACGTAGAACATATACCCATTAAGATTAAGTGCCAATTTCTCATCAGAAACCATGGAGGCAAGAGAGCAGGGTTGTGATATATTTAAGATATTGTAAGGGAAAAACTGCCAGCCAAGAATCTTATATCCAGCAAGACTGTCTTTCAAAAGTAAGTTTAAGTTTAGACTACTCACAGATAAACAGAACTGAGAGAATTTGTACACAGGAGGTTGCCTTTGCAGGAAGTGCTAAAGGGAGTGTTACAATCTGAAAAGAAAGGAGAGGGAGCCTTGGAAGAGATTCTATAAATGAAGATTATATCAGTAAAAGTAACTAAAAGTGTAAAAAGAATGGTGAAAATCAAATATGACAGATAAAACCCAAAGGTCAAAATGAGTGAAATAAGAACTGCCTTTACAGTAATAACATTGAATGTTAATGGATTAAACTCCCCAATCAAAAGAAACAGACTGACAGAATGGATAAGAAAATATGAGCCATCTATATGCTGTCTACAAGAGACTCATCTTAGACACAGGGATATTAATAAATTGGAAGTGAAATGCTGGAAAAAGATATTCTACTCTTGTAATAACCAAAAAAAAAAAAAAAAAAAAAAAAAAACTGGAGTAGTTGTACTTATATTGAATGAAATAGATTTAAAAGCAAAACTGTTATTAGAGACAAGGAAGGACATTATATTTTAATGAAGGGGGCAATTCATCAGGAAGAAATAACAATCTTAAATGCATATGCACCTAACTAGAATGCCCAAAATTACATGAGGCAAACACTGCAAAACTTAAGGGAGAAACAGATATCTCTACAATAATTTTTGGAGACTTCAACACACCACTTTCAGCATTGGATAGAACATCTTGGCAGAGGATCAGTAAAGAAACAGCTTGAATAATATGATAAATGGACTAAACCTAATACATATATACAGAACATTACATCCCAAAACAGCAGGAAATACATGCTTCTCAAGTGCTCATGGATACTTATCTAGGATAGACCATATGTTGGGTCACAAGGCAGATATCAATAAATGCAACAAGATCGAAACTATACAAAGCACTTTCTCTGATCATACTGGAAAAGGCTGGAAATAAACACGAGGTGGAAAAAGGGAAAACTCACAAATATATGGAGATTAAACAATACACTTAAATAATCAGTGGGTCAACGAAGAAATTGTGATAGAAATCAATAAATATCTTGAGATGAAAGAAAACGAGAACATATCAGAACCTGTGGGATGAAGCAAATGCAGTGCTGAGAGGGAAATTAATAGCCCTCAATGCTTATATTAAAAATACGAAAGAGTTAAAATCAATGACCTAACTACACAGCTGGAGGAACTAGAAAAAGAATAGCAAACTATTCCCAAAGCAAGTAGAAGGAATGAAATAACAAAGAAAGAGCAGAAATAAATGAAATTGAGAACAACAACAACAACAACAAAAACAATGGAGAGAATTAACAAAACTAAAATTTGGTTTCTCAAGAAGATTAACAATATTGACAAACCCTTAGCTAGACTGACAAAGAAAAAAAAAAGACAAAAGATGCAAATAAATAAAATGAAAATGCAAACAGGGACATTACTACTGATCCCACTTAAATAATAGAGATTATAAGAGGATATTATGAACAACTGTACACCAACAAACTAGACTAGACAAAATGGAAAAATTCCTAGGAAAATATGAACAACCTACATTGACTCTCAAAGAAATAGAATACCTCCACAAACCAATCACAAGTAAAGAGATTGAAATAGTCATCAAACAACTTACCAATATGGGAAGCCCAGGTCCAAATGTTTTCACAGATGAATTTTTTCAAGCATTTAAAGAAGATTTAATACAGATTTTACTCAAGTTCTTCCAAAATATTGAACAACAAGGAACACTACCAAACTCATTCTATGAAGCCAATATCACCCTAATAACAAAGCCAGATAAAGCTATTTTGAAAAAAGAATATTACAGCTCCATTTCCCTAATGAATACAGATGTAAAAATCCTCAGCACAATACTTGCTAATCAAATCCAACAACACATTAAAAGATAGGAATTGAAATAAACTTTCTCAACATGCTAAAGGCCATATATGAAAAACCCACAGGTAACATTGTACTAAATGGTGAAAGACCGAAACCTTTCCTGTTGACGGCAGAAAAATACAAGGATGCCTCCTGTTACCACGGTTGTTCAATAAAGTGCTAGAAGTTCTACCTATAGCAATAAAGGAAGAAAAACAAATAAAAGGCATCCAAAATCAGAAAGGAAGAAGTCAAATTTTTGCTCTTTGCAGATGGTATGATCCTATACCTAGAAAGTTCCAAAAAATCTACAACAAAGCTGCTAGAGCTAATAAATGACTTCAGTAGTGTCAGGATATAAGACCAATGCATAAAAATCAGTCTGAGGAGGATGTCAGGGGAAAAAATCCATTTATAATATGACTAAAGAATCAAATATTTAGGAATAAAATTAACCAAGGATGTAAAGCAATTGTATTAACATTACAATAATGCGTTGAAAAAAGAAATTAAAAAATGACCTAAATAATAGGAAGAACATTCTATGCTCATGGATTGGAAGACTAAATATCATTACCTATTCTACCCAAATTGATAAACAGATTCAATGCAATCCCGATAAAAATTCTACCATTTTTTAAAGAAATGGAAAACATTATTATCAAATTTATTTGGGAGAGTAAGGGGCTCCGAATAGACAAAACATCTTAAAAAGGAAAAGCAAAGTTGTAGGACTCTCACTTCTGGACTTTAGATAATATTACCTAGCTACAGTGGTAAAAAACAGCATGATACTGGCATAAAGATAGACACATAGTCCAATGGAACTGATTTTATTGTTCATAAACTCTCACATCTGTCGTCAAGTGATTTTGGACAAGCATGTCAAACCCACCCAGCTGGGGTAGAACAGGCTATTCAACAAATGGTGCTAGAAGAACTGGATATCCATATCCAAAAGAAAGAAACAGGACCCCTATCTCAAACCTTATACAAACATTACCTCAAAATGGGTCAAAGACTTAAATATAAAAGCTAGAACCATAAAGCTCCTAGAAGAAAATGTAGGAAAACATCTTCAAGACCCAGTAGTAGGTGGTGGATTCTTAAACTTTACGCCAAAAGCATGAACAACAAAAGAAAACATAGATAAGTGGGACTTCCTCAAACTTAAACACTTTTGTAATTAAAAGTACTTCGTTAAGGCAGTGAAAAGGAAGCCCACTCAAAGAGAGAAACTATTTGGAAAGAACATATTCAATAAGGGTTTGACTTCCATTCTATATAAACAGATCATACAACTTAACAACAAAAAAGAAACCAATTCAATTTAAAAATGGTAAAAGTCTGAAGTAGACATTTCTCCAAAGAAGAAATACAAATGGCTAAAAAGCACATGAAAAAGTGCTCAAGATCAATAGCTATAAGGGAAATGCATATCAAAACAACAATGACATATCATCTCACACCACACAGAATTACCATTATTAAAAAAACAGAGAACAATAAGTGCATAAGTGCTGGAGATTATGTGAAGATACAGGAACACTCCTTCACTGTTGGTGGGATTATAAAATGATGCAGCTTCTGTCGAAGAGAGTGTGGCAGTTTCTCAGGAAGCTAAATAGAGAACTACCATATGATCCAGCAATTCTTCTGCTAAGAACATATCTTGAAGAACGGAAAACTGCGACCCAAACAGACATTTGTACACCAACTTTCATAGTGGCAATATTCAAAATTGCCAAAAGATTGAAACAACCTAAGTATCCATCAACCCATGAATAGATAAACAAAGTGTGGCATATACATACGATGGAATACTATGCTGCAGTAAGAAGAAATGAAATTGGGACACATGATAACATGGATGAATTTTGAAGACATTGTGCTAAGTGAAATAAGCCAGACATGAAAGGACAAATAGTGTATGGGCTCACTAATGTGAACTAAATACAAAAATAAAAGCATGGACTTAAACCTAGAGTACGGGTTATTAGGAGAAAAGAGGAGGGTTGCAGAGAATTACTGATGCTTAATGTATGTAGAAGTTTTAATTAACTTGACTGTAGACAGGTGGAAATGGATAGAGTTGATGGTAACACATTATAGTGGGTAGCAGCTGGTTTATAAATGAGATTGTGGCTGAAAAGGGTAGTCAAGTGATGTAAATGTCAATTAAAAGAAAGCTAGAGAATAATTTAGGGACTAAGTACCACAGTGAACACAGAGGTGGGTGAGAATTGTGGTTAATTGTACAAATGCAAGAATGTCCTTCTGTGAACTAGAATGGATGTGCATCACTATTGCAGGCTAGTGGTAACATGGAAAAGCATGAGAAAAATACAATTAATGTAACCTATGGACTATAGTTAACAGCAATACTGTAATATTCTTGCATCAATGGCAAAGTTGTACTGTCTTAATAATAGGGAGGGGAAGCGGCTGTGGCTCAATCAGTAGGGCTCCCGTTTACCATATGGGAGGCCCCGGGTTCGGTTCCCGGGGCCTTCTGGTGAGGGCAGGCCCGCCCGCACGGCGTGGTTGGCTGACCCAGCGAGCACAAGCAGCAAGGGGGGGATAAATGAATAAATAAATAAAATCTTAAAAAAAAAAAATAATAGGGAGGTACAGAAAAATATGCCAAATGTATGCTATGGACCATAGTTAGTGGTAATAATCTGATGATATTATCACATAAACTGTAACAAATTTTCCAGAATGGTGTAGTGTGTTGGCGAAGGGTTGTTGTATTGGAATTCTACACGTGTGCATGATTGTTTTTCTTAGTTCACAACTTCTGTAATAAAAATATATCTAAAAATTAAATAATATTAAAGTAATAATAAGAAGAAGAAAAGCAAAATTTACTAAGCACTTAAAATAGACCAGACATGGTGTTATTCCCTTCATATGTACTGTGTGGCTTAGAGTCCTGTGGGTGTGAAGCCATTATATAAACAGAACCTTCTGATGAGGTTACTTCAGTTAAAGTGTGGTCATACTGAATCAGGATGGGTCTGAATCCCATCACAGAGGCCTTATAGAGAAGTCCACAAAGAGAGAAGCCATGGAAGCAGCCAGAAGCTGGAAGTCAACACGGAAGGGAAAGAAGAAGAGCTTCCATGTGCTTTGCTATGTGAGAGAAAAGCCAAGGAACCCGAAGGATTGCTGACTAGCCAGAAGACACCAAACCTGGGAAGAAGTAAGTATTTCAGCCTCTAAGGCAATGATCCAATAAATTCCTGCTGTTAAGTGAACCCAGTGTATTTTAGCAGCCAGGAACTAAACCATATACAGGTTTCCATATATACATAGGTAATATCACAAGAGGTATTATAACATGAGAGTATTTCTCTCCCCAAATATGTGTAAAGCATTATGGTATAAGATGGAATATTCTTCATCTCAAATTAACCTTAGAGATCATTCAAAATGTTTATTTTGTCAATGCCACCAAATTTATCAAAAAAGAATTCAATAGAATAGTCTTCATTGAAAGTTTTATTATATAAGATTATAGTATGTCTGTTTGAGGTTTTTGTCATAATAAAAAATCAGTCCATTTATTCTCTGGTTGGACATGTTAACATAATATTCCTATGTTTAAATGAGTCCATTGAGTTCCACTGAATTTAAATTTTACCCAGAAAGTTATGGCTGGTAAAACAGTTTTGTGGGCTGCACTTGTTTAGTAAAATACACTTACACAGAGCCCTAGAATAAACTATTAGGGATTATATTTAGTTGGAGGATCATGGTGAGATGAACATTTTCTTTCATCCCTCCTACTTTGTTTCAGAGGTATAAGGCACCTCATATTACCTGCCAGGGGACCTAATGATGAAACACATTGTCTGTCTTCCTAAATTATTGACTCTTCTTCCTGTTTACCTTTATCCATCTTAGCTCCTTCCAGTCAAAACAAGTGAAACTCTAATTCATTCCATTCTTGTTTTCGCAATGACAGATTTTATTTTCTTAGGTTAAGGTTGTTAGCAATCTCTTTTGCTTATCATTTATGACTTTAAAAACTAGTCATGAAGAGAAAA
The DNA here is from genome assembly GCA_026826555.1 of Tolypeutes matacus. Lineage (NCBI taxonomy): Eukaryota > Metazoa > Chordata > Mammalia > Cingulata > Chlamyphoridae > Tolypeutes > Tolypeutes matacus. The sequence continues at coordinate 52,824,982 of JAKSZT010054030.1, forward strand.
ATGGTTGTTCTCATCAGAATAATTCTCTTTGCTCTGAGGTAAAAACAATCTACCATTTTACATTTTCATCAGCAGTGTATGAGGGTTCTAGTTTCTCCATATTCTCACCAATGTTTGGTATTGTTTGTGTTTTTAATTATAGTTTTTCAAGTGAGTATATTGTGGTATCTAATTTTGTGGCTTTAATTTCTGTTTCCCTAATGATGAATGATGTTAAGCATCTTTTTATGTATTTATTAGTAATTTTTGTATCTTCTTTTTTTGAAATATCTATAAAAAACAAAACTATCTTAGCACCATTTTTATAAAAGCAAAATTATATTTTTCCCATTAAATGTCTTTTTGCACAAAATCAACTGAACACATATAAGGTTTTATTTCTGGACTCTCAATTGTGTCCCATTGATTTATGTGCCTGTTCTTATGCCAATACTAGTTCATCTTGATTACTGTAGCTTTAAGAAGTTTTGATATTGGGTAGTTTATGTCTTCCAACGTTGTTATTGTTTATAAAAATTGGGGGGGGGGGCTATTCCAGGTTCTTTGTATTTCTTTACCAATTTTAAGGTTAGGTAGTCAAATTCTATAAAAATTTAATGTTTGATGTGATTTTTGTAGGAATTTCATTACATCTATAAATGACTGTGCAGAATCATTGTATTAAAATATTGAGTCTTCCAATCTAAGAACTTGGAAAGTTTCTTCATTTAATTGGTAACTAATTTAATATTATCTAGTTTTCAGAGTTTGTCTTGCACTAGTTTTTCATAAATTTATTTCTAAGTATTTCTAAGTATTTCATTCTTTTTCTAATGCTATTATGAATGAAGTTGATGTATGGATGAGAGCAAAGAGAATTCTTTCAGGTTTTACAAATACTGAATTAATTGTATACTAATGAAGATAGGAAGATAGTTTTACTTCTTCCTTTTCAATCTCTATATATTCATGTATGTAGGTATACACATATGTATGTATAAATTTATATTATTTATGTTGATGTATTGCACTGCCTGGAACCTCCATTTCAAAGCTGAATGGAAGTGGCAAGCACAGACATGCTATCTTTTTCCCAATCTTAGTAAGCAAGCATCGGTCTTACTTCATTAAGCCCAGATTTTTCATAGATTTCTTTTTCAGGCTCAGAAAATTCTCTTCTATTTTAGTTTATTAATACTTTTTATGTGTATTAGATTTTGCCAAATGCTTTCTTTGTCTATTGAAACAACCCTGTGGCTTTTGGGCTTCATCCTAATTATAGGTTATACTTCCTGAATTTTGAGCAGTAAGACAACCTTGCATTCTTGTCATTAATCCCACTGGGTAATGCTGTATATTATTTTTTCTTTTCAATATTTTTCTGCTAAGGATTTTCATTTCAATATTTATGAAGGCCATTTTTATTTATTCTGTTGTTTTATTTTCTTGCTTTGTATTTGTCAGACTTCGGTATTAGAGTAATACTTACATCACAGAATGAGTTGGTATGTATACTTTCCTCTATTTTTGAAAGATTTTGTGAAGGATTGATGTAATTTCTTCTTTAAAAATATGACAGAATTCATCAATGAAGCCATCTGGGCCTGGGCTTTTCTTTTTAGGAAGATTTTAAATTACTAATTCAATTTCTCATCTCATTGTATATCTGTTCATATTTTCTAGTCCTTGTCCAGTAAATTTTGGTAATTTGTATCTTTTTACATTTTGTACCTTTTATCTAAGTGTTCTCATTTGTTCCCATAAAGTGTTCCTAGTGTTCCCTTGTTCCCTTAATAGTCTTTTAATTTTTGTAGGGTACACAGTGACGTCCCTTCTTTCTTTCTTGGTTATTTAGTGGGTTTTTTTCCTCTTATTTTCTTGGCCAGTTAAAATAAATACTTGAGAATATGTTTTGCTTTCTTTCTTTGCTCTACTATTTGCTAGTTTCCTATTTTATTAATTTTTATCCTAATCATTATTATGTCATCCTCTGGCTGGCATCTCTTATCATGGCAAATACCCACAGTTAGTTCAAGATTCATGATAATATATCACAATATCCTGAGGTATCTATAAATAAAGAGAACTTTTTATTTCTTTTGGCATATCACTCTTAAAATATTTTAAAAATGTAAACCTATTCACAGAAATTCTGATAAACTTCTCTCATTTTTTTAGTTATATATTGTGTCACATAAATTTTTATGGCCAGGCAAGTGACATTAGCTCGTTTCTTTAGTTAGAGTTCCTGAGCTCATTACTTTTATCAGGAATCAGATTTACTCTTAAACTAGTCAGCGCTAACCTTGGAGCTAGGGTGGCAACGAGAGAGTAATAGGAACCAAACTCAGACTATTTTAGGGAAAGTGTAAAAGTTATTTAAATAACAAATACATGAAATCCACCTAGGTACTTATAAAGTGTCAAACACTCATACTTTATATGCTAATAATTATCGACGGTAGTATAATGAATAATGTCTTATATCCTGAGCTTCTTCCAAGATTTTTCATCAAGCCTTTTCCTCCCTTTTTCATTCTTAGCTAAAGTTAGGAATAATCTGATTTATATCCTGAATCATAACTTTCTCTGGATTGTTTGTCTTGTATAATCAAATGACAAATACTTTTGGGTAAAAAGTAAAATAAACATTGTAAATAATTATATTTGATAATCATGTAGGTTTAATTCTGTTCAACTTACCATTTATTTTATACTTGTTGGCATTAAAAGGACTTTCATACTCTTAATTAGCTCTTTCTTCCTCCATTTTTGACAAGTAGAATATCAACTTAATAGAAGAAGATACTCATCCATCTGAAAATTTAATGAACTGACCAAGGACACAGAAGAAGATTGACAAAAATTTAGTGTCCATACTACTAGTGCTGAAATTGCCCTATCAAATCGAGTATAACATGCTTGATTTAGAGTTTGGGGTCATATTAAAGACTGATTGCTCAGCAATAAATCTAGCCAACATGAAAGCAATATTAATAAGTTAGTAAGATGGTTAAACTTATAGAAGTGACTATGCAATGGCCTGTTCAAATTTTTTTAGTGTAAGAGAAAGTCATTATCAAGACATGGCCATAATGAAAAATGATAAGTAGAATAAATAGATATCTCCCTAGTTGATAGTCAAATGAAGAAAGGTTACATTTAATTGTTTATGCCAATTTCTCATTAACATATCTTGTGTCTAATCCTAGTGGTTAAATATGCTTAATAAGATCATTAATATGAAAGTGCTTGTGGATTGAAGCATAGGATTGTTTGCTATACAAAAAGGTATTTAATTACACTGTGCATTAATTTTAAATTACTCCCTTGAAGTGAGCACATCCTCTGAAAAAGATAACTTGCCACCCAGAGAAGACTAAGGAAACTTGGAGATTCTGATTGTCTGAAATGAATATTAAAATTAATTTCTTTCTCTGGTGATTTGTATAATCTGGCTCTTTTAGAAATATCTTTAAAGAACCAGAAATATATTTTTCTATGTAACTAAACAAATCTTAGAGAATTCTATTTCAGAAACTATCTTGGGTACTGAATGAGATAGATTGAAATTACATTTCATTATTTCAAGGTTTAACTCAAATCTCTTGGGGCAAGCTGACTGTACCAGGGACATCTGAGATATGATCAAGCCTAGTAGTATACAGAGAGTTCTGTATCTCATACAATGCCTGACATTAACCTTTCAATTCTAAGATAAAGCTGTGGCTACTTTGCCCTATTCCTTATTTGTTGTACTCCCTGACTTCAAAGGAAATGACAGAAGGATTGTGAAACCAGGTAAGAAGGAGCTTCTCTAGTCCACTAAAATAAAATACATGTATGTCTAAAGAAAGGATAAAAATTATCAGCTAGAGAGGTAAATATATCTCATACTTTAGAGCATGCACTTCAGAAGATATACAAGTGGCCAGGAAACAAATGAAAAATGTTATCAACATCATTATTCAAACAGAGAAATTTAACTTAAAACCACATCCAGATAACACTTCATACTGTCAGAATGGATAAATTCAAATAAATTGACAATACCAAAAGTTAGCAAGAATGTGGAATAGTGGGAATTCTCATATAGTACTGGTTGGAATGTAAAAATGGTGCAGCCACTATGGAAAAATATGGCAATTTCTTATGATGTTAAGCATACAACTAATCCATCACCCAGCAATTCTACTCCTAGATATATGTTCAAGTATATTCACAAAAAGACATAAAGGAATGTTCCTAGCAGCTTTATTTGATGGTAAAAAAATATAAATAAGCCACTCTTCCATGAGAAGGACAATGGTTAAACAATGTATGGTATATTCCTACAATGGAATCTTGTATTCAGCAATGAAAAGGAAAGAACTACTGATATATACAACAACATGAATGAATGTCAAAGATATGAAGAGTGAAAGAAGCCACACACAAGAGAGTGGAAACTGTGTGATCCAATATCTATTAAATTCAAAAACAGACCAAACTAATATGTGGTAATAGAAATCATAACAGAATTAGACTTCTGACAAGTGGTGGTGGGTAGGGTGACTGCTGAGTTACACCTTTAGATTTGGGGGAGGAACTAGTTCTTTAGGGCTCTGGTATATGGCTCGTTGAAACATCCTTACCCTCTGCTTGACTGTACGAAAGAGCAGGACACATTTGGCTCACAGAAGCACAGTAGAAGCTAGCCTAATGAATCTTGAAATGTGTCTATCAAATGACAAAAAGTTATGTGTGCATGATCTGTGAAATAAAGATATGTTTTGTGTCATGATTTATGGCATGACTGCATAAAACTCTAAAATTGTAGGGCTTTGTATTTATACAACATTAAGCCCCACAGTACCTGCCGCCTAGCTAGACAGGGCCAATCTTTCTTTATCATAATTCATTTTCCATTGCCAGCGTATAACCCCTTTATCAAACACAGATGATTTATCTGCTTCTTGATTCAAATCACTGTGGAATACCTGGTCCAGGTGACACAATATGGATTTCAGAATGGAAAAGTATCACTCTCTGTGAAGCAGATATTAAGAGATAGAAGAAAAATGAAACTATTCTGGAGAAAAAGATATGAAAATGGAAAAATAGAAATAGTATGTCTGAATTTTCAAAATAGCTTTCTGATCAGTATAAATCAGAAGAAAAAAGTAAATATTGGAATATTGTAATTTCAAATTATGTGTCTACCTTCAAACCACTGTAGGAAAAAAATTATATCCTTGCCACACATTTGAGAAGCTCCCTCCTCATGTGATCATCTAGTCACTGTGTAGACTACACTGAAGAACTACACATTATTCCATTAATCTGTCTGCGTTTGTAGGAGTTTTTCAACAAGGAAGAATATCCCTTCAGTTCTCAGCCTTTGACTATGGCAGAAGAACAGAGGTAGAAGGAGGAACTTCTGTCTAAATGTGGTCTCTTTAAGAGGTTTAGGGGCAAGGTAGAGCTATATGAATCTCCCCACCTTCATTCTTTGAAGGATCACATAGAACCGATAGCTCAATTAAGAATATTGAAAATAGATGAACAGAAATTTAGGAGAAGATTCAGGGATTTTCAAGAGTTCAAAAGAGTAGAGATTTCTTAAAAGGAAAGTGTGATCCCCAGTGCTAACTCCTACAGAAATATTAAGTAAATGGAAAAAGGAAAAAAAGTCAATTGGATTTAGCATTTTGCAGGCCACTGTTGATTATGAAAGAACAGTTTTGAATGCAGTAGAAGGGATGAAAGGCAGAACAAGAAGCAAGCATCATATAATTCAAAAGTGGAGGCATTCACTGTAGAAATATTTCTAGAAAAAATGATGAGGAGAGATTTTAAAAGACAGAGGCCATTGGGTGTTGTTTTAGGCTCAGGAAGTTAGGTGTCATTACTGTGCAGATGAGAGGGGAAGACATTGGAGTGGAAAGGGGGTTGGATTTAAAAAAAAAAAAAAAAGGCAGAAGGACAGAGAGATAAGACATGTGAAAGTAATGCCAGAGCACAAACTCAAAGAATACTTGTTCCTAGGCGAGTTAATATAAGAACCTACACCAACCAAGGAAAAAGAAAATAGATAATAGATGCTGACAAAAGGAAAGGACCTTGGAGGGATTCTAATTCCATTATAAAATTTAACCAATGAGATAAGAGAAGCTCAGAGATTACTAGCTTAAACTGGCAGTCAGAGATGTTGGAAGAGATCCAGGATAAACAGGGTTACACAAGCCTAAGTAGGAGACAGTATCTTTCTTAGCATTACCTACTGTTAGCCCAAACTCTAAACTGCTTTGCTGGTTTCAGAATTCTTTTAGATAAAAGTAGATTGTTGCTGGTCGTGTACTGAGATAATTGCTTTTTGAAATGGGTACAAATGTACTTAAAGATACCAGAAAATATTACAAACACAGGCTTTGAAGTTAGACTCTATCCCCAATTTTAAATCCCTGTTCTGCCACTTAATGCCATGTAATAGTAGGCAATTATTTAACACCTCTAAATCTCAGTTTCTTCAGTCTGTAAAATGAGAATAGAAATGTCTACTTCATAGGTATAAAAATGGAATGTGTAAGCAAAATTCTTATTACACCTAACTCAGAGTGGATAGTAAAAATGAAGGGATGCTTCTATATTTGGATAGAGTTTATTAATATGGTTCATGTGCTCGTTGGTTAAAAGCTTTAATACATACATACACACATACATGCATCTCAGCAAGCATTTAAGAAGGTTAGGGCACAAGCTATATGTCTACTTTATACAAGAACACATCAGGAGATTAATAAGCAATTTTCCCAGGGTCTAGTACTCAAGAAGAGGAACACAACTCAGCATCACAACTTGAGATTCCGTGGGGGTCTTGGAAGTCTTAGAGTGATGGATATGCTTATGGGATCGCACTCCTCTAAGAACTTTAGGAAATTTCTCAGTGGGTAGAGAAAATTATCCTTAACTTTCAAAGGGGTAGCCAAAAACCTGCCCAGTACCTCTGCTTGGAGAGCATTCGCACCTGAACCCAGGCACATATATTCCTGACAGTTGGAGCTCAGGATGATCCTTAGTATCATTTTACCTGACCTCTCCTTTCCCATATGATGGAATTAACTTTTCCAATTTGCAGCAATAGATTTCCCGAAGCTAGGTCCCCAAACCAAGGATCTTATCCACTGTAAAACCTATATAGTAACTGTCAACTATAATATAGAAAATAGGTCCTGCTGAAATAACTTGCCATGAAAATAACTGATAAGAAATTGAGAAATGGAGTCTAATGGAAAAATGCTATTTGTGTTTACAACTTTACATATTTATTATTCCTGTAAATGTTTGCCATGTATAAAAAATTCTTGTCCATTTTCTGAATGTCATTTCTAGTAAAATACTTATCCCTGACCTAGAAACATTATTCTGTTGACACATGGCAATGGTACTGTCACTTACTTTATAATAGTATGTACTTTTTACAAAAATAAGACAAATATATGGTGATATTAAGTGAAGACGTTATAAAATATTTTTCATAATTAGTTTGTCAAATAACTTGCATATTGTCTCACTGAATTCCCAGAATATTTACATAAGCAATTTTTATTATAGTCAACAGTTTACAAATAATATAATATATATAAAACTTCCAAAACTATGTAGTATTTTATTAAAATATAAAAAAGTATTTACTAAGGCATGACTTGAATACTTTGAGAGTTATTGGTACATTAAACTATGGTTTCTATTTTCAAATATAAGAATTGGGAAGATATATATTCTTCAGCTTGCTATCCTCCTAGATAATAGGCTCTTCTCTACAGGAAATTTTATGAGGATGTGCCACACATTTGCGTGCAATATAGACTCCAGTTACCTGTGCTTGAGGGCTGAAAGTAATGTAGATAAAGGGAATAATGTGAATAAGGAAAAAAGGAAATTTCCTCTCTGTTTCAGTTTCCTTGGCTGCTTAAAGCAAATACCATGAAATAGTTCAACTTAAACAATGGGAATTATTCACATACAGTTAGAAACTGGAAAATGTCCAAATCAAGGCATCATCAGCGTTATGCTTTCTTACCAAAGACCACTGCTGGTATTCCTTGGCCTCTTTGTCACATGGCAAGGCGCATGGTAGTGTCTGCTGGACTCTTACTTCTTCTCCAGGTTTTGTTGCCTTCAGCTTCTTGCTTCAGGGGCTTTCTCTCTCTCTCTCTGTCCGAATTTCATTCCCTTATAAAGTGCTCCAGTAATAGGAATAAGATTACTGGATTGAGGTGGGTCAACTTTCTCTGAAGTAGCCTCATCAAAATGTCCTACTTACAATGATATTCACCCCCACAGGACTGGATTAGATTTAAGAACATGTTTTTTTTCTGGGGCCCATATAGCTTCAAACCATTACATTTGAGCAAAAAAACATGTTCTTTCCACATTATTCATTCCATCACTGTATCCCAAAAGCCGTAAGTCATTTCAGTTACAATGCTTATTACAAGATCTCACCAAAATCGGTTATAGGTGTCGTCTGTCTTGGGGCACAATTCCCCTTGTCTTTGGACTTGTGAAACCTAGATAAACATTCCCATTCCAGAAAGCAGGCATTAGAAGGAAAACAGGAGTCATGCCACAGGTCCTCAGCAATTTTGAAGCCCTGCTGGGCATACTGCATTAGAGTCCAAGGTCTGAGAGTCATCTATAGAAGGATGTTTTATCCTTCTGGCCTGATGGAGAAGCAAGCACTCTCCTTCTAAGTGCTTGTGCAGTGGCTATGCTCTCCCCAAACACTGGGGTAAAGGCTGCACCTATTCTAAGCAGCAGATACTGGCTAGGCTCTCCAGGAAAATGTACAAATCAAGGCATTATCAGGGCTATGCTTTCCTGCCAAAGACTGGCTGCTGGTAATCCTTGGCAACTCTGCCACATGGCAAGGCACACGGCAGTGTCTACAATTTTATCCTTTCTCTACCATTTTCGTTACTTTCATCTTCCATCCTATGGCTTGTCTTTCTCTGTCTAAATTTCATTATCTTATAAAGGACTCCAATAATAGGATTAAGACCCATCCTGCTTCAGGTGGGTCACACTTTAATTGAAGTAGCCTCATCAAAAGGTTCTACTTACAATGGGTTCACATCCACAGAATGTAAATATAAACCTGCAATATAACAGAATGGAGTGTATTACAAGGAATCTTAGGAACATTTGGCATGGCCATTTATCTGGAACACTCTGGAAAAAATTCATTTTGCAAACTAAAATGAAGAGTATTGTTTCAATAGAAAATTTCATAGGTAAGTGGTCTCCCATTTTATTATAATAGAGAAAAGATATGTGATAGGGTATCCATCTTTAACCTTTTAGCATTTTATTCTGTTTTTTATCTGTTGTATAGGTTTGTTTCCGATAAAGAACAAATAGTGGGATGTTTGTTAATGCCAATTTTTTTTTCTTGCTTTGGGCTCAAATTTATTAAATTAGTGGAATGGATGTCTAGGATGAGATAGCTTGTTTGTACAAAATCTAATAATCTAAGAACTGTCTTTACCTAAACTAACTTTTCTTGAGGGATGCATGCTTTAAATCGATCATAGTGGAATTATATACTACACAAAGAATAGCATATAGCTCCCCTCTTGCCCCTAGCTCAGAGTGAGCTGTTGAACAAAAATTACATTCTCCTACTCTAGTGATTCAAAAATTACAGCTTTATGCCTGATTCCAAAACCAGCAGAGCAAAGGTCTGAAGATGAACTGATAATTGAGGATTTAGGAATAAACAAACCTCCCCTTGCCCAAATAGAGTGTAAATTGTCACTACTGTTTGCGTGTCTAATGGTTCTTTCTCAATCCTCTTTCTCCATCACGTCTCTCTAGGTTTTAGGATATTTGACCTGCCCTTATTACTGCCCCCTAATTTCTTGGCACAGCTACGTGATTTCTTAAGAGACTTCATTATGCTGGTTCTCATCTTGCTTTATTGGTAGCTTATTCTTAGACCCTTTTACAGTTCTACTTCTATTACTTAGTCCCTGAATCTTAGAAATCCATAAGAATCTGTTTTTACTACCAGTAAACTTTCTTCTGAAAGCTAATACCCTTTAAGAGGTTTAACTACTACTGCTACTACTGCTACTACACACATATACACACTCAGATACATCGTGGTGTATCCCCAAATAACTTAAATTTATGTGTGTGTTTGTGTGTTTCCCCAAAATAAGTATAGCTACATTTTTGACCTCTTTAGATTTTACTATCTGGATATAAATGCACACTCAGTGTGACATAAAACACATGAATCATTCTTTCCTCATTTTGCTAGTTCACCCATGCCTGGCTTAACTGGATCCATTTCTAAGGAGGTGGAACAGGTGAGCCAACTTTCCTCTTGAGAACCGCCCCCTAATTTAGTCTTCTATGATTCCTCATTTCTGAGCTCAAAGAGTAAAACCTGACCTAACTATATAAATTTGTCTGCCATAGTTCCTTCCTTCGGAAGCAATTATTGTAACTGTACCTCCTTAAATTAGTTCAGATTCTCTCGCTGAGTTATATGGATTCCTTGACGGAGCAACAATGATGTTTTACAATCTATAATAACAGAACCCTGCGAGTATTATTTGGAACCAGATGTTAAACACCTCTCTGGATGGTTTTAAGTACAACCATTAAGTCTAACATCAAAGTGCTCCCTGCAGAAACACGGTCTGAGACTGAGAAGTGTCTTTTACCTACCAAGCTGTGCCCGCTAAGATGAAATCTGTACCAGAAGATTTCTGCATACTTCTCACATAATTCTGTTCTTGATCTTTTGTTTTAATTGCAAGGTTTCTCGAACTTTTCTATTTAAATGCTGTGAGCAACAGGGGAGATTGGCTGTCACCTTGGGGGAGTGTGGAGAAAAGCCTGGAAGCGGCCCAGTGAAACCTTAAATGTCTTTGAATTCACATGGTTTATCTTAAACTTTCTTGGGAAATTTGCATTGTATTCCATCATGTATCCCTGTGCGTAGGAAATAACCAAAATATTTAAGTTATTCATCATTGAGTAAAATTGATTTTATAGGCAGATTTGTTGTGTTTATGGCAGTACAGTACCAGATTCCCTTAGAGGTACAATTTTGGGAAGCCCGGGTTGAAAGTGCTCCCTTGAGATAGACAATGTCAATAAAATCACTGGAAGACAGGCTCAGAAGAAAATATTCTGAAAAGGCCATGGTTATCCATGAATTGCTTAGCTATACAGACTTCTCTGGTGAGACAAACTTTGTTCAATATGTGGGACTTATTTTATAGGGATTTATTCTAAGAAAGATAATCTGAACACTTAAAAATCTTTCTCTGCTAGACTAATTATTTCTTCTGAATCACTGTAGACCAAGAGAGTTAATTAGCCCAGTGTACTGCTTAATTCCATAGATTGTTACCTGCGGAATTAATCTGAAAGTGCCTGCAACTGTTCTTACTAAGAATGGATGTCAAAGAGCCTTACCATTATAATCTAAGCTAAGCAATAGACTATGTTATTTGACACCAGGAGACCAAGCCCTTATTTCTTTTATTCTCCATAATTTCCAGTTTATGCCTTAAATAATTTTTTATTGCATCAAATATATATTTGTGGACAGAATGCTGACCATTTTTTAAAGGAGAGTCTTAGTAAAATGCAATATTCTAGGTAGTTGGGGCTCATGATAATATTTTCTGTACTTCAAAAAAGAAACAGAAAATTTAGACATATGCAATTCTTATAACAAATACATCCCTTGAATCAGTTTATTAGTCTAGGTACTTAGTACTCTTATAAAAAGGTAATATCAAAATATTTTTAGGGGAGCCAATGTAGCTCAAGTGGTTGAGCACCTGCTTCCCATGTACAATGTCCTGGGTTCGATACATTGTACCTCCTAAAAAAAAAAAAAACGATAAAACCAACTCTCATTGGGAATTGAATGCAGCTCAGTAGTTGAGTGCCTGCTTCCCACATATGAGATCCTGGGTTCATTCCCCAGTACCACCTAAAAATATATATACATATATATATTTTAATATTTTAAAATAATTTATTGAAAGGAAATTTTTAAAGTGTTTTTTCAATTGAGATAAATTTACACAGGATATAAATGTAGGCACCTTAAATATACAATTTGATGAGTTTGATAAATATATACAATCATGTAAACACCATCTCAATCAAAATATGTTTTTCCTATTTTAATTGGACTATTTACCAATTAAAAATAATCAAGTATTTTGTCTATTTTTATTTGGATTATTTGCCAGCTATTATTGGGTGTAGGAGTTCTTTATATTTCCTGGATAGCAGTTCTTAATCAGATGTTTTGCATGCATTTTTTCCCCTGTAATGGGTTACCTATTCTTTTTATTAAAAGTATATTTTGTTGAGCAAAAGTTTCTAATTTTAATAAAGTCTAATTCATCTTTTTTGTTATTTAGTTTAGACTTTTAACTTCCTATCAAAATTAACTCAACATGGATAAACATATAAGAACTAAAACTATAAAAATTCTAGGTGAGAAAATTCATGACCTTGGGTTAGGTTAAGAGTTCTTAGCTATTACACTGAAATTAAAATCCATAAAAGAAAAAAAAAACTGATTAATTGAACTTCATCGAAGTTAAGAATTTCTACTCTTGGAAATGAATATATAAAGATAAGCCACTAGGGTGAAATTTTCCAATCACATATCTGATAAGGGACTTGTATCTATATATGTTAGCAATCTCTCAAAATTAAATAATAAGAAAGCAAGCACTCTAATACCAATGTATCATAGATTGGAACAGACAATTCACCAAATAAGATATATGAATGATTAATAAACACATGCAAACATCATCAAATAATTTGCTTATTAAAACCCAAATTTAAAACTACTTTATACCCGCCAACATGGCCATAACCCAAAATACTGACAAACCAAGTTTTGCAGGGTTATGGAGAAACTGCAATGTTCAGACATTGTTGGACTGAATGTAAAATGTTAGAATCACTTTCGAAAATTAATTTGGCAGTTTTTTCAAAATTAAACATTCACCTACCACGTGACCCAATCTTTCTACACCTTGGTCTGTATACAAATAAATCAAAGCATATTCCCATACAAAGATTTGTGTACCAATATTTATATCTGCTTTATTTATAAGTGCCAGAATCCAGGAATAACCCAGATGCCCAACAACAAGTGAATAGATAAGTAAAATATGGGGAATCTAAACAATGGAATACTACTCAGCAAAAAAGTGAAAAAAACTACTGGTACTTGCAACAAGGTGTATGAATCTCAAATTTATTACACTAAGGAAAAGATGTCAGCCATAAAATTCTCATATTGTATGATTCCATTTATACAACATTACTAGCAAAGGTAAAACTATTTAAAAAACAAACAAACAAAACAAAACAAAGCAGGTCAAGATTTGCTAGTGTCTAGAAGTGGGTACAGAGATTGACACCAATGGGACATGAGGTAAATTTTAGGGGGATCATAGAATTATAAAACTAGTCTGTGGTAATGCTTGTAGAACTATCTAGAAAAATCATTGAATTGAATACTTACAGTGGATGAATGTCATGGTATATAAATAGATACAGGGGCTTCTTTGGGAGTTGGAGGTTGTCCTGAGTACTGTTGTGGCAATGGATGTAGGCCATTTTAAATCAGCACACACCACTCAGAACTGAGTGGGAGAGAGTGTGGTCTACAGTGTGAACTGTGGTCTATGGTTGGTGGCAAGGCTCCAGGATGTGTAAGTTCATTGAGGTTGGTGGGCCACACTGTGGGAGATGTTTGTGTGGGATGTGGTGGGAGGTGTGGGAGGTGGGCAACATGGGAATCCCAGTGGGTTCCGTGTAGTGTTTTGGGTAATCTAAGCACCTCTTAAAATATATGCATATATATATATATATAAATAACATTTTTGTATGCAAATACACATATATGCATATATATTTATATATCATTTTACAAATGTTTGTATGTATTGTGAGAATTTTGATTTTTACCCATAATTAAAAAAAAAAAAAAAAAAAACATGTGGATATCCTTGCATATATACAAACACTGTAAAATATATTTAGCTATTTGCATGGGTTTTAGGCTATAGATCTTTTTACTTTTTAAGTTAAGCATTGTATTTTTAGATTTACCTATGTTGCTGTAACTATATATTTATATTTAAATACATGTTATAAATGATGTGCAATATTCTGCAGGATGTAACTACTTCATTTTACTTGTTCATTCCCTTAGTCACTGATACTTAAGCTATCTCCCTCCAATTCTGTACTTCTACAAAAAGTACCATTTCAGAGAAAATCACTAACGAAGTTAGAGTGTACCATTTCTGAAAATCTTTTTATTTTGTTCTTTTATAATACATTTTTTATATATATATCCATAAAATAGACACTACTGTTTGAACATTTAAGTGTATATAAATTATATCACATTGTAATCTTCTTTTGCACCTGTTTAATAAACTTAACATTATATTTTTGAAAAAAAAATAAAATAAAATAAATTATACCTTATAGATCTGTTTAAGAAATTAGAAGGAAAAAAAAAACAAGAAAATAGAAAAGTAGTTTGACACAATTTCAAACACTAGTCTATACATGTTTACTAGGGCTCTAAGACTTATATTAAATAATCTAAGTGTGAGTCTCTCAGATGGACATAAATGGTTTAAGGCTACTGGGTGGGAAATAAAAGAGAGTTTAAAAGTTCCAACCATATAACTCTCTATGAAGATAAAAGGACAGGAAAAATAGCAAAACTATATAAAGCTATTCTTTTATCTTTTTTCTTTTACAAGTTCATTAGGCAAAATTCCAGGTTTTAAACAAGGAATGGACAAATTCATATGAGACTTTATTCAGTCACTTCAAGATATTTTCAAATAATACTTTGTTAGACCCAACAATTTAAATGAAATGATGTCTATTCTCTCTTTTTGTAAATAAGCTAAGACCTAAAATAGGGAACTTGGTAAGAAGTTCATCTGTTGAATCGCCATCATGTAGCTGAACATTTTTAATGGACCTAGAAAAACTGAAAAGCAGTCATTTAAGATATCTGTATGGCCTTTCAGATAAAACAATTGATTCCTAATAGAAACAGAACCTAAAGGTCATCCGTCCTCTAAGACCTGAGGGCCTATTTAGCAAGTTCAATTTTAAGCACTGTATACAAAACTATCAGTGGTAGAGCCAATATCAATATTAGCATGCAAAATCTGTTTATGCTCCCAAATCTACCCAACAATCCAGAAATGAAGACTTTTGCACCCAATAACTCTATCACTTGAACTTCTAAGAAAAACTGAACTAAAATGTGATTTTCTTATAGTTATGAGTGTCATTATTTCATTATAAATCACACTATTATAGAAACGCAGATCCCTTGAAGTACTTTATTTGGGTAGTGTGAAATTTTAGCAATTCCAAGTTTTTCCCTAAGTGTCAACCTCTAACTGTTCTTTTGTGACCACTTTCACTGGAGCACTTCTTTCTCTTCTAACAACTAGACTATCAGATTTATTATCAAATTCTGTAGATAGAGTTTTATGCTGTAACTAAAGCTGTCAAATCAATTGTTTAGCTGAAAGATTTTGGATACTGTTCCCAGAAAAATTTACAACATAAGATAATTTTATAGTTGATTAAGATATTTGTGATCCTATAGTACATATTGTTCGAAAAACTATTGAGAAGTAATTGAAAATTAGGCAAAGTTCTAGAGCATTCAGGAGCAAATTAATCTACTAATATTGGTAAAATAATAGAAGTAGAGCCTCATAGAATTCAGGTTAACATTTCTAAACCATTACCTAAGTTTTATCAGTGACATATTAAAGCTGAAAGTTGAAGAGGCCACAGACCTATGGTGACTATGAAACTAATCATCCCTTGTACTACTCCTTGTAATACTCAAGTTTTACCTAGAAAAATGTCAAATGGGCAAAGCTATAAGTGTTTTCAAGATTTGTAAACAAATAATAAAGTAAATATCCCACACTTTGCTGCTGTGCCTAATCTTTACTCAGTTGCTGCTTCTAAATACTCCACAGTGATAGATGGGTTTTGCATTCTTTGGTGCCCTACTTTATAAACATGGTCAATATTTATTTGCCCTCATCCAAGAATATTTATTAAATACTTGGACAGTAATGACTCAAGGCTTTACCAAGGGTCTATCTTATTTCTTTCAGGTTTTAAATCAACTCAGTGGATATAAAGTTTCCTTCCAAGTCTATTTAAAGCTAATACTTTAATCTTTTTAAGTTACACTGATTTGAATAGTTCTAAAATGGATTCTACACATTAGCTAAGTTTCTGGAGGAAAGCTTCAGTATTTTAAGGGTAGAGATCATAATTTGACAGGTTTTGACATAATATTACTACCTAAGGGAATATTGTTGACTATTAAATATTATCCACAACAATTTCTAAAATAAAAGAGGATTTCTAAGTGAGATTAGTTGACAATGAGTTTTAAAAACTTTCTAAAGAGCAAGTTCTTGATATGATTGATTCATAGAACGTAGAGGTCAATAGTACCTTCAATTACCTCAAAGTGCATCCTTAAAACCATTTGTACTATTCTTTCTAGATTATTAAAAATATTTTTTGTATCAAAAATAGGTCAAATCGTATTATAGGGGCATCCTCACAATACCCATCACCTATCATAGTCTGTCTGTTGATCCAGGGTGTCCAAAGGATCTTCTTTCTCCACAGAAAAATTATATTTTCAGCTAAATTTGTTCTCAGACCTTGTACTTGGTCATCTTTAAATCTCATGATGCCACATGAATTAAAATCGTAATAACCCAATTAACCATTTTTCTGCTAGTCAATTAAGTAATTATAGGATTTTATTACTTTTCCCTTACCTAATCGTTCATTGATACAACACTCTTCACCAAGAAACATTTTTTATCTGATTAGAAATTTAAGATTGTGATTTGTAGTTTGGAAATTATCAATACCCAGAGAAGATCTTTTGGATATACAAACCATTGATACATGCAACTACTTGGATGGATCTCAAGGAACTTATGCTAAGTGAAAACAAAAGACAACTCAAAAGTTTAAGTACTATATTATTCCATTTATATAACATACTTGAAATAACAAAATTACAAAGATGAAAAAAGATTAGTGGTTGTACATGTTTAGGAATGGGGAGAGAGGTAGGTGTGGTTTTATAAGGTGGCATGAGGGATCCTTGTGGTGACAGACAGCTGTTCTGTATCTTAACCATGGTGGTTGTTAAACAAGTGTATATATGATAAAATCGCATAGAATTGAATACACAGAGACACGCGAAAAAGTGTGCATGAAACTGAATAAAGTTAGTGGATTGTATCAATGTAAATTTCCTGGTGTAATATTAACTTTTTGTTATGCAATAAGCTACCATTGGAGGAAACGGGGTGAAGGATGTACAGTAGTACTTTGTGTTATTTCTTAAAACTGCACATGAATCTACAATTTCTCAAAATAAAAAGTTTAATTAGAAAAAAAACAACTGACCATATGAGTGCAGGTTTACTTTTCTATACTTCTTTGTTTCAAGATCTATTTACTATCCTAATAAAAAATATTAATTACTGTAACTTTATTGTAAGCCTTAAAATCATGTAAGGCAAGTCCTCCAGCTTTTTTCTTCTTTTTCACAATTGTTTTGGTTATTCTGGAATGTTTGAATTGTTATATAAATTTTAGAATCAATTTATCAATTTCTTTTAGAAAAGGCTTCTGGAATTTTGATTGGGGATTGATTGCACTTGAAGATCAACTTGATAGAATCAACATTTTAAAAAATGTTGAATCCTTGCATATATGAACATAATATGTATTTCCATTTATTTATGCCTTCTCTGATTTATCTTTGGAATGTTTTCTAGGTTTATATGTAGAGATATTGCACATTTTTTCATATTTTTTCATATTTGCTATTTTTAAATAAAAAAACTGATTTTAATTATGAAATATTTCAAACATAATGAAAAGTGGATTACTAGTGTATAAAAACACCACTGATATTTGTGTATTGCTCTTGGTCCAAAATGACTGCTGTTGCCCAGGTAAAGCGACATAGCAGCAGCCCCCCTCAGGATGGACTCTCTGGATTACCCAACAATGTAATCCGTGTGGGCCAAAAATGCCTGCAGTTTCCCTGAGAGGCTGAGGGAGTACTGTCCCTTCTGTTCTTTAGCGGGTGGGATGGAACCACAGGTGCCTAAAAGTTCAGTCCATGTGGGCCAAAGGTACCTGCTGTTGCCCAGAGAGGCTGAGGAAACATCAGCCCCCTCCTATCCTATCAGGGGGTGGGGACAGATCCACAGGTACTCATCAATCTAGTCCATGAAGGCCAAAAGTGCCTGCCATTGCCCAGAAAGGCTTGGGGGTGAGGATGGAGCTACAGGTGTCCAACTTTCAGTCTGTGTGGGCCAAAAGCACCTACGGTTACCCAGAGAGGCTGGGGAAACACCATTCCCCTCTTGTCCTATCAGGGGTGGGGGTGGAGTCACAGGCACCCAACAGTTGAGTTCCTGTAAGCCAAAAAGCACCTGCAGTTGCCCAGAAAGGCTGAGGAAACACCAGCCCCCTTTTATCCTATGGGGGGTAGGGCAGTGGTGGGGATGGAATCGAAGGTGCTCAACAAACTAGTTTGTGAAAGCCAAAAGCCCAGAGAGGCTGAGGAAACACAGCTCTTCTCTTATCCTATTGGGGTATAGAGATGTAGCCCCAGGTGTCCAACTAGACAGTCTGTGCCAGCCAAAAGTGCCTGAAGTTACCCAGAAAGGCTGGTGCAGTTCCCTCCAGCTTCCTCCCTGCCCGAGGTGGGGCTGGAGTCTAGGCTAGGGCTGCAGTCCTATCTGTGTGGAATGAAGCTGGTCCCTACTCACCCCATGATTTTCAACCAGCACCACTTCCCCTCATGCCATGGGTGGAGTTAAAATAGCAACTACTGGCCTCTTTCTGACTTGGACAGGTTCTTAGGATTATACCTTAACCAGGTGAATTTACTAATCAGTAGCTGAAGTTGGTGGCCAACCATCTTTTCCTCACCCATTTTTGGATCTGGAGCTTCCAACTCAAGCCATGGAATAATAGCTCCTGAAGCAGCTTCCACCACCAGTGGGGGGTGAGCACTGGCCTCCATGGCATGGAATGCTCTACTCACACAACTTTACTGCAGATGGGTAGTCTGCTCTTTCCTTTCTTTCAAGGATGTTGCAGGCTGCTCCTGGTCTTCTGGGCCTCCCAAACAGGTGCTTTAGATAGCTCTGGGTAATTACTAACTGCCTTTTAGGATGAGCTCACTCTTGGAGCTCCTTACTCAGCCACCATCTTGCCTATGATTTTCCCTGTTCACTATTTTAGATACTCTTTTGTATAGTATTTTAAATTTAATTTTTGTTGCTTAAAAATAGAAATCCAGTTGAGTTTTTATGTTAAACTTGTGAAATTCACTTAGCAGTTCTAGTAAAAAGTTTATTTTCATATAATCCATAGGGTTTTCTATATACACAATAATATTGCCTATGAATGATTGTTTTACTTCTTTCTTTCCAATCCGTTTGCTCTTTATTTCTTTTCTTGCTGATTATACTGCTGTGACTTCAAGAATGAATAGAAGTGGTGAGAGCAGAATTCCATGACTTAGTTCCACTTAAAACATAATAGCATTTTACCATGAACTATTTTGACCTTAAAATTGTGTTTTTTTTAATAATTGTTTTTTTTTTTTATCAGTTTGAGGAAATTCTCTACTACTGTCACTTTAAGATTTTTTATCTTGAAGGAATACTAGATTTTGTCAAATGCATTTTCTGCATCTACAAAAAATAATTATATATTTTTCTTCTTTAGTCTGTTATTTTGATTAACATTCATTGGTTTTTGTAAGTTAAACCAACCTTACATTCTTGGGATAAAGCACACTTGGTCATGATTTATTATCCTTTTCATATATTTCTGTATTTGATTTACTGAAAATTTTTATTTTTATGCCTATGTTCTAGAGGGATATTCATTTGTATCTTACTTTTCCTCTAATTTTTTTTTTCTGGTTTTGTTTTCAGGTTTATCTTGACCTTATAAAATTATTTCCCTCCTTTTCTATTTACTAAAAGTCTTTATGTAAGTTTGTTTTATTCAAAATTATTCAATAGAATTTATGTTTAAGCCACAGGAGTTCCATCAGAAAAAGATAGGTAATCTTTATCCTGAATGCCAAAGACCAAAAGAAGAGACCTCATCTCAGGCTTTGATGCTTTGTGTGGTACCAGAACTATGCTGCTGTTCAAACCCAGTCTTTACCCCTGCTTTTCTCTCTGTCTGATAAGTCCTTTGTTCACCTTATTTGATTGGTTCACTTCCTACTCCTCCTAGACTCAGCTAGGCTGTTATCTCTGGAAGGAAGCCTTGTCTGAACCCAAGAGTGGGCAAAGTGCTCTAGTACTAAGATATTGTATTAGTTTGTATTACTTCAGTAGTGTTTCTGATCATAATATATTAAAATTGTCTATTTGCACTCTTGTCTCCCTGAAGTGTTCCTAGCTCCTTGAAGGCCAGAATTAAGTCTTAGTGACCTTTGCACTTACCATATCACCTGAGGGAAAAAAGAAAGAGAGGGAAGGAAAAAGAAAGTCAGATTCCAAAAAGCACTGAACTACTCCGTAGTACTTCCTGGAAGGGCACAATCTGAGCATTTTAGTAGTGAGATCAACTTTAGAAGCAGGGCATGGTATAAACTAAATATTTTGCAAGAACTGGGAGGTTTAAAATGAATTCACTTCAGATAGGAACTCTAATTACCTTAAAACAACATCTATTAGAGATAAGATTGAAGTAAAAAAAGAAGCTACATGTCAAGTTCCATGTGAGATATTCTAACATAATTAATGGAGTATTTAAGTATAATTTAGAATCAGAAGCCAGTATTTTCTAGACAGTTTTCAATTTTTCTGTTTTTGTGTTTTTTTTTTGGTTTGGTTGGTTGTTTTTGGTTAGTTTGTTTAGTGTGGTCATTATTCACTCCTTAATTTTTCCTTGGTTTCTTATTGAAAAATCAAATCGAAATTTACCTTGTTCAATTAATGGGGAGCAAAGTATTTCTCTAAAAGGGGTGATAAAATATTTTGAGACATGTATTTTGCGACATGTATCTTGCATATATAACTTTATTTTCTTCTTTCAATAGTTAAGTGGTAAATATATGTAATTTATAGGCCTATGTACAAAGGTTCAGTGAAATCAAGAAACTTTTCTAAGGTCATTGAGGTAGTATGTTGTAGAGGCAGAATTTAACTTAAATGGGTTTTTTCTCTAACTGCTTCGTAGATTGTAATATTGAATAGCCACAACTCAGAAATCCTTGAAGAGCTGAAATTACAGACTGGGAAACCCAGAAAGGATGGAGAAGTGGCCATATGAGAATATTGATCCATCATCTGTTTGGTTTATTAAAATAGTTACATTTTCAAATAGAAAGAAAGCTAGTAATTTATTGTAACCGAAATAACATGGTCTTTGAAGTTAGTAAGATATGGAATTGAATGCTAAGTTGTCATTTACTAGTTGTGTGTAATTATGTATGTTGAATAACCTATCCATAACTTGATTTCCTCATTTTCAAATGAGGATAATAGCTGTTACATTGTGGAGTTGTTAGTGTTAAATGAGGTAAGATATGTGAAAGTACCGCTCACATATTAGTACTCAATAATTGTAATTTTATTTCATATTACACCATAGAACTACGTTTTTGGACTTAGAATAAGTCGAAAACATTATTTTTTAGATGTTTTCTGAATTCTGTTCAAAGCCTTTCATTACACATATAACTAATCCAGAAAATAAAATGAGTTCATAGCTTGTGTTTGAGAGGACAGAAAACACCAGTCACTTCTATAAAAGATAGGCAAATAATCACTTAATTTCAATTTGGAATAAATAATGAATTCAATTTGGGAACATTGCTTATTTTCTTTGAAAAAGTTACATATAAATAAAATGATCTAATAAATACACCATTCGCTTCAATATGGAAAGCTATTTAATTACTGACCTGAATCAAATATCAGAATTATTATAACTCATTGAACCAACAATTATTTTTCATTTTCAACAAGTTCAATTTGTGTTTGAATCCTTTTTTCCCCCCTACAACTAACATTCCCATTTACCTAGTCCCAAGTCCATTTATCATATTACAGAGTATATACAGTATATATATTCAATACATTGGTAATATATGGTTTATATGAATATATGTGTGTATATGTAAAAAGTTTGGAAACTGAAGTTAGAATAACTATTAGTTGAACAAGTCACTTTAACTTTTAAAATCACATTTTTCTTATCTGGTGAATAAGCACAATAATATTATCTAGATTGGAAAGTATGGGGATTAAATTAGAATACTTGAGAAAATCAATTTATCAGCTGAACAAAATACATTTGTCTGCATAGCTGTTACTTTTTATTGTTCATTGTTAATCTGTTGCTGTCATGGAAATTTTTTTCTATTGATTAAACTCATTTAAAACCTTCAGTTTAGGAACCCATGTATCTTTATTCTCACATGCAAGAACTGCCAACTGAATATATCCAAAGCCAACATCATTCATCCACTCATTTCCTTTTATCCCCAAATTAAAAAAACAAACAAACAAACAAAAAAAAACACCTGTATTTCTTCCTTCTTGATTTTCTTTTCTTACTTAGCAAGATCACTTGCCTATCCTGGGGTAGTAGATGGGAAACCCTTCCCTTATGAACTGGGTGCAGGGTGTGGGGATATGCCCACAGGCACGAGTCTCTGTGTTCTAGGACTCCTGCCTCTGCTATGTCACAACACTTAGTGCTCACAACTTACTGAGAGTTGAATAAGCATGAGCAGCTGTGCTAAAGACTTTACACTATGTAGCTCATTTCATACTTATAACAGCACTTTGATATATATTTACTTTAATAGATTACTCCTAATTTAAAGATAAAGAAAGTGATGCTTTAAAAAGTCTGAGGACTCACAACTAATAAAGTTCAGAACCTGGATTTAATTACGAGACTTATATGTTTAACCACTATGCTAGCTAACAGAAAATCAAAGTTCAAATGATAAAAAACACAAAACTCCAGCCATAGATTCAAACTATTGCTGGTATCTGTATCACACCAGGCTTTGTTAGGGACCTCATGGTATCTGAGCCATAATTTGGTTTCTACGTCTTTCACGTTTTCTAAGTATAATACATAGTCTCATGGCCCTGATTCTTTTAGGTTGGGAAATATTTTTTGGCTGCCTCCTACGATCTATTTTACTCCTTCCCCAAATCACAGGTTTTGTTTTTGTTTTTTCAAATGAGGATTAAATTAGCAAACATTATTTTTAAAATTTTTAACAGATTTTTTTTTTCAATTCATTATATCTTATTCTCTGGGACAGGCTTTTTGTTTTTTCAAACTAAATATCAAAAGCAACAGACATACTAGATAATATACATTGGAACATTAATAAAAGTCATCAATATCATTAGCAAAATTTTGTCTAAAAAGAAAAGGTACATCATAAATAACTGATCAATTTAAGTATGTTGTTCTAACCTGAACATATTGGAGCAAAATCTGTTTAGCTTGCTTGGAGTTTGGGGAAAACCTGTCTTTTCCATTGTAAAGGGTACTAGGCATTTGATTTCATGAAACTTAAAAATAACTGACAATTTTCTGAACTTCAATTTCTGCAAAAGGAGAAGAAAATCCAGTTTACAAAAAATTGATTTTGTGTTAAAAATGTATATTTGAGAACATGCTTTCGAAGCAGTGTCAATTACTTCCTCACTTTAAATGATGCTGTTTGGTGGACATTAACGAGCCAGACAAGTCAGTTGTGTCATTGGCAGTGTGGCTGCTAGCTTTAGGTTAAGAATATTTTTAAAGTAAAATTCAGTATTAAGAGTCTTTTCAAACACAGGATGTGGAGTAGAAGTCAAAATACAGTGATTTAAAATATTCCCCTTTATTTTTTTCCTCCTTTATTAATCTCTTATCTTTCTCTCCCTCACCTTACTGGTAGTACAAATTAATAGATAATTCACAGCTGGGAATGCCTACTCTTTTTGAACATTCATATGTAATCTCAAAGGATCATGTGGCACATTTAGAATTTGATATACTTAATTTTTTGAATGTTGTCCTAGGGGTGAGATATAGGTTTGAGAAGAAAGAATCAAAAGAATGAGTACCCAATGGCATTTAAATGGTTATATGCTCCATGAGAAGTCCAACCCCAAACATATCCCTTCTCAAAAGTTTTAGAAGTCCTCATAGATTATCTCACCTATGCTCTAGGGACTCCTCTTCGTGTCTATTACGTGAAATCAACTCTTCTTTTCTTCATTCCTCTGTGAATCTTTTTGCCCCTCCCCTCACCAGAAGCAGTGATAGGCTACCGATTCTCACTGATGATGTCACCTATCTTGCTGATGGTGCTGCTTTGTCAGAGGCTGCTGACAAAGGAGCCAATATTAGTTACCATCCGGAAGGCACGGTTTTCCTTCCCAGCCGCCTCCTGCCAGGTTTGTAGAAACTACTGAAGCTTTTAATTAGTGATATGCTTTTGCTCCTGCCCTCCAAAGCCCAGATATTGGATACTTGATGTCTGTTCTTAGGGTGCCATTCTGAGGCTGCCTGAATTGCCAAAACTAGTGCAGATCTCATTCATCCAATGTCCAAGATCCTATTGTGGCCTCTCCCTGCCAGTGATTCCTCTTCTGCCTTAAGCTTTCAAAGACAGATGGACCCAATCAGACCATTTGACTGGGATCGTACAAAAAATTCTATACGACATCCCGCTCTCAATATCCAGAAGTCCATGACAGCTTGCATGGTCTAACATCTTTTTTTTTTCCAATAAGAAAATACATAGGATAATATGATTAGTCATTAATTTTGGCATAATAGAAACAATAGAATTCATTAGACAGGTATTGTTAACCAGTATTTTCCAAAATTCTCTGAAACCTAGTATCATTCACTATTCCTGTGATCACAGTGTATTTGTCTCCTTGCCTACCTCCAATGGATTCAGCATTATTCATGTGCAAAAGAGGAATACCTCAAAAGAATTTAGCTCTCATTGGCCATCATAGAGTTAGGGGTACTGTTACCTTTTAAGTTCATTCCTGGTGCCACAATCTTGGATTAAAGTGTTAGCTAGGCTCATCTCATTTGGATATCTCCCTCTAACAATATCTAAAAAGGATTATTTTGACTTAGGCTAAAAAGGAACCTGAACATTTATAGATATATTTTCACCAGTTTTGTAAGACTAGACGAGAAGGGAGACGGTCAAAATTATTTTTTTAAGAACTTGAATTATTAGGTGCTTTGTGTATCGAAGCACTTTGATAGCTTTTCAAATATATCAAATTTAATCCTCTTGTATATCTGACACACAGGTACAAATGGCTGAGGAAAACTGAAACTGAAGCTACTTAAGAAACTTGTACATTATAAATGAGAGAGCTGATAAGTGGCAAAGCTTGACATTGAAATTGTATGTGACTTGTCTAGGAGTTTTCTTTTCCTTTCTTTTTATGGTGGGTGGTGGTGCTACTTTTATTGTGACAGTGGGAGGAGATTATAAATATCCTTAGCTTCTGGTTGAAGAGCACGACTTCTATGTTTAATGCTACATGATCCTCATCAACAAATATGCTATTTGTTGAAATATGCTATTAATTGAGTGTGTCCCATATGTCCAGTATTAAGTTTAATTTTATTTAGAGAGCTCTTTAAAGAATATCATGATACTTTACCTAGAGTAAAATGGGAAGTGATGTTCTGGAGATGATGGAACATGTTTGGATTTAGAATGTACCATGGGGGAACAATGGACTAGATAGCATCACATACTCATGAGCAGATGTTTCTTTTTTGTTTGTTTTTATCATTTCTAAAGTTTGCTTTGAAAGATAGAATAAAGCTGTAGAACACATCATAATCCATAGTTTTTTCTTAGCCAATACACCAATTATTAATAAATTTACACTTTCATTGCAGAAATTTTGGGCAGAATGGACAAGAGATACTGCATAGATGACATTTCTAATGACAGAAGTAGGAAACTGAGATTTGGAAAGGCTGAGATCTGGTCACAGATAAGGGCTCTAGTACTTGACATATTGAATATCTGTCTCATATTTTATTGAAGATAGAAACATATTCCTCAACTTTCTTGGACATAAGGGCCTGGAAACTTCTAAAATAGGAGCAACAAATTCAAAGTCCAAAATAAATTCAGCACATCTTATACATTGTACATCATATCTCAGATTGAGAGTATTTTATCTTGATATCAAGAGTCATGAAAAGTGCTATATTTGTTTGTCTAATCTATTTTTGTTGCCTACTCCCCTTACAAATAAATATTTGCTTAATATCTTGGCTATTCCAAGAATATAACTGTATTTACCTTATGGATGTGTTGTGAAGAGGGGCAATGGGATATTTTTACTGCTGAAATAGTTAGACCATCCTACAAAGATGGTATCATAGATGATGAGACTTAAGGTACATCAAGAGACCTTACAGAGGTTCCATAGAAATATGAGAGTGTTCTCTCATGAACCATAACAATTGTACAATACTAATACTTAGTGATAATAATAGGAGGTATATGGAAAAATATACCAAGTATATACTATGGACCATAGTTAGTAGTAATAGTCTGATCGTGTTCTTTAATAATCTATAACAAATGTTCCACAGCAATGTAAGGTGTTGACAGAGAGGTGATGTATGGAGATTCTGCACATTATGCATGATTGTTTTGTGAGCATACAGCTTCTCTAATTAAAAAAAAAAATGAAAAAAAGTGTGTTTATCCCAATAAAAATCAAGAAGGCAATGGCAATGGCAGAAGTTTAGGGAATCCATTCCCAAAGTACACTGCCCAAAGTTTTGAACTTCAAGTTCTGTGTTCAGTTAACATCTCTCTTTTTCCTTTGTGAATGTAAGACTTCAAGGAAGGGTGTTTTAATTAATTTTTCTCTATGAATTCTTTTAAAATTCTTGGAGATAGATTTTTTTTCTATTTTCATTTTTTTTTTATTTTTTAAAAGATACTTAGATTACATAAATGTTACAGAGAATATATAGGGGATTCCCATATGCCTTGCTCTCCACACCTCCCACATTTTCCCACATTAGCTACATCTGTCATTAGAGTGGTACATTCATTGCAATTGATAAACACATTTTGGAACATTGCCACTAAGCATGGATTATAGTTTACATTGTAGTTTACACTCTCTCCCACACAATTCTGTAGTTTATGGCAAGATATATAATGGCCTGTATCTGTCATTGTAATGTCATTCAGGACGATTCCCAAGTCACAAAAATGCCTTCATATTACACCTATTTTTCCCTCTCTCCACCCTTAGAACCTCCAGGGGCCACTGCCTCCACATCGATGATATTTCTTCCATTGCTAGAATCAGAATAAGTCTATAGTAGAATACTAGGAAGTCTACTTTAGTCCATAGTCCATTCCCCAATCCTGAGAATTTTGAGATGGTGATGCCAACTTCACTTTCAATTGAATGGGGGGGGGGCTTTGGCGATTGTTATTATTAATCTCACTTTAAAGGTGAAGAAAATGAGACTCAAGGAATTAGAATAACTTACCCAAATTCTTGCAACAAGGAATGATAGATCTGGAATTCAAACATAGACCAGCCTGACTCTAAAGCTCATGATCTTAAGCACTCCATACATTACATAATGAAAAGGCTAAGACACTATTTGTAATTTTTCATTGAGTTTTCTTTTCTTTAGTCATATAATGATGGTAAGTATTATACTTTCATGGCTCAATATTCAGAACAGGCAGGGAATTGCAATGAGGGTTATAGTTTAAATTAAGCCATGCTAGAATTTATATTCAATCAAAAACATTTATTGATTTTCTACCACATAACAGTTACTGTGCTAAGGACCTTATGAATCAGCATGAACTTGGTATTAAAAATAATATAGAAAATAAATATTGCAGAATGCCTTTGAACTAAATTACCACACAGACAGCCAATTTAAATTTTTCTGGACCACCTGAATGTCTCAACTAAATTAAGCCCTTGTAACCACAAGGCATCTAATGATAAATGGGGGAGGTCTCTTTATTGGGTTTAGGGAATAAATGAAAAAAAATTAAAAGGTGTACATGGTAATGGCCCCAATCTCTTCTTTCCTCAGTTCCCATTCCTTTAGCCAAGATAGCAGATTATCATAATGAGAATATTGGGATATATCTGTTGAGAATCAGGGGTTATTCATATTGGACCTGAAATGTGCTAGTCTGGATCCCTTTTTCATTTGTTTGACTTTTTCTCTTCAAGGAGGTCATGAGCAATTGAGTTGGGCCTCAAAGCTCTTTTTGATAAAGCTGAAACCCACCCTAGCACCCTCTTGTCTTTTAAGTCCAATTCAAATCCCCCAGGTTCCTGTCAATTACAAAAGAACTAGCTCTTCACTTGTCCCTCTACTCCCAAGTCTGGTAATTATTTATTGGTATACTTCCTTATAAGAACCAATTGACTGAAGAGAAGTATAGCTGTTATTTACCACTTCATCTGATTTAGGGAAACACATTTAACAATAGCAAAAATTAAATCGTAATCTAACCAGGTTGTGTTGTTGAGCACATAAAACTCTGTTATATTGCACCTGACAAGTTCAATCTATCTCCTTTCTGAATCTTGAATACTAGTCCAGCCTAAAATAGCCTCTGTGGTTGTGAAGATTAAATGAGCTGATATACTTAAAGCTTTAGGGAAGTAGCTGGTATAGTGTAAGCACACTAAAATATTAGCTACTACTATTCTTATTGCACTGTGTTTGCATTTTCAAGAGGATGTAAATAAAATATATGAATATGTTGGAGGGAAGAATACTGACTATAGAGACTGACAACTCTTCTTACCATTTTATCCCAACAAAGAGTATTTAATTGCAGATAGACCTCTAAGAAAAGACTCTAGAGATTTTACATTTTAAGATGACAAGATAAGGCTATCTCTCTCCTTTTCCATTCTGAAATTAGATGGAGGATGAAAAATAGGCATATAAATGCATCGATCAAACTGTCATATGCCATAGCCACAGGCCACAAGTTGTCAGATCAAGTGAAGGTTAGACCTGTCATGCTTGCTGCTGTAGATAGACAGGCTTGGAGGACTCTGGAGAATTCTAGGGCAGTTGACTCTTCCTGAGGGGCAGAACCAACTCAAGTGTTAGGAACAATGACATGGAGAGGTATGGTTGCTGAGTGAATGTCTCTGTACCCTGTTAGGCACTATAGATGAGTGCTGCCGGGATAAAGGCAAAGAATTCTCAGGTATAACCATCACTGAAGGGTTGGTCTGAAGATGAAACAGATTGGAAGAGATGATGAGTTTAGAGCAGGTCACTATATGTAGGCTGGGAATAAGAAAAGTCAAACCAAATTGGTCTATCTCTGAACATAATTAACAGCAGAGAATATCTGAATGTAATGTCAGGGGAAATGTTAGGTTGTACATATGGTACTATAATAAAAATTAAGAAAAATATCTTTGGAACTGCATGGCACAGACAGTGAAATCTGAGTTAAATCATGGAGTATAGTTAAGAGTACAATTATAAAAATGTGCTTTCATCAATTATAACAAATGTACCTCACCAGCGCAAAGTGTTAATAATAGGTTGATATATGGAGATCTGTATTTTATGCTTGATTGTTCTGTAAACACACAACTACTCTAATAAAATGTAATATATATTAATGTATACAAAATACGTTTAAATAACCAATTAAAGATTGTTTTTGAAAATAAAAATTGTTCTTTATCTCTCTCTCCCCCTCTCTCTTTCTTTCTATCACACACACACAGAATGTCTTAAGAATCTTTATACTCTGTTCCGGATTTAATTTTGTGTAGATCAGAATACTAACCCTTGCCCAACATAAACTGCTTAAAACTATCTGATCTCAGAAAAATAAAAAGAAATCCAATATGGGCAACAATCAATCTTTAAAACAAGAGCTAAAAGCAGATATATGAAAAATATCAAGGAAAAATTACATGGTAACAGAAGATGAAAATTAAGCTGGTATTGCTCAAGAAAGATGTTGAAGAGAGAAATAAAACTGCATAAAAGTAAACAGTCACTTTGAGATATAAAAATAAGTGGCTAAGACACAATTGAAAAAACAAAAAAAAAAAGTAAATGCTGGAGAGAGCAAGACTAAGAAAAATTAGCAAAATAATTGAAAATAGATTAAAATCTATAAATATAAAATGAGAGCTGTTGCTTCTATGAAGATGAGAGTTAAAATTAAACAACAAATACTTGAACATATAATCGAGAAAAAAGATCAGAGAGAAAAGGAAAATTTGAATCCAAGTTTGAAGGTATATATCATGTCTCAGGAATAATTGAGACAAAATGAAAAAGTCCAAGGCATTTTTCTAGTATATTATGATGATTTTCAGGGTAACAAAGAAAGGGAGAGAGAGAGAGAGAGACCTAGATCTAGGCAAAGGCACAAAAAATAGGCTGTTCCATATTTATATAGCAAAGTTGCATGTTAGAAGATGGGGAACCAGATAATCTAAAAAAGACAAATTACCACAGATGGTATAAAGGAAGTTGTCAAATACAAAACTCACAAAAAACAATAGCTTCACAGGGTGAGAAGAGTATTTTTTTTTCTATTCTTCTTTAGAATTTTTTTTTCCCCCCGGGGAGAACACAGTCCCCCACTACCACAAATTATGCAGTCGAGTTTCCGACATTTGAGGAAATCGCAGGGGTCAGCACATCCGAGTGCAATGGATAAGCCTCACCCTGGGAAAACCACCTTCGTGAACATGGTATCTCCCCTGCCGGGTAAGTATCTATAGAATTTTAATTGTTCCTACAGTCTAAGGCATTTTGCTAGATATTGTTCTCAGTTAAATTGTGTCCTCCCAGAATTTCAAGTCCAACTGGAAATTCAGAATGTGACAAGTCTTTGCAAAGGTAATTATTAACATGAAGTCATACTGGATTAGGATAGGTTCTAAATCCCATGACTGGGGTGCGGGGAAGACAACCATGTGAAGATGCAGACAGACACATGGGGGACACCATGTGGCGACTGGGGAGAAATTGGATGCAGCTACAAGCCAAGGAAGGCCAAGGATGGTTGGCAATCACCGGAAGCTGGGAAGAGGCAAGGAAGGATCCTTCTCCTAGCCTTCAGAGGAAATATGACCCTGCCCTGCTGACACCATGATTTTGGACTTCTAGCCTCTAATATTGTAAGGGAATAGTATTCTGTTGCTTTAAGCCACCCAGATTGTGGTAATTTGTTACAGCAGGCACAGGAAACTAATACAAGTATCACAGTTATTTAAAAGTGCTTGACTTCTCCTTCTCCCCTGAGCTCCTCATGAGCTATCTTATTCAGGTCTGGCTCCCTTCCACACGTATATATTGGGCTCAAAGTCTGTCTGTTGAATTGATTCACTATGCAGTTATAAGAGTCTGGGGCTCCAAAATAAATTACTGGCGATTCAAAAAATCTTGACGAAACTTAGCTTTTCAGAGAAAGCAAAATATGTTAAAAAAAAAAAAAAAGCAATCTTAAATTAGAAAAAATGAAATATAATGTAACTAGCTAGTGCTTTTTACGGCCACTACCCAAGCCTGCAGCCCTGTAGTAGGCATTTTAACATCAGAATCTTGAATTCCATAACTTGCCTCTTTAATTAATTGCATTTCATGAGAAATAAAACTCTTGGGATAAACAGAAAGTTTTAAAAGAAGCTATTGAGGTCATGGTTTCATGTGATAAAAAGCACTCCTCTATATGTGAGCCTGAGGGTTGGATGAGCAGAATTATGAGGCATCCGGATAATGACAGATATTTTTTTCACGCACCTGGTTCTGGCACAGGTAGGAATAATATAATGTTCCAGCGAGTCTGGCTGCTTTTTTCTAACTACAAGTTCCAGACCTATTAGTCCTGATATTCACATACTGTTCTACAAAATGGGCTTCTCAGAATGACTGTAAAGTGGTAAGTGACAATATGAAGGGGGAAAAAAAAAACATTACTCAGGTCCCCCTTTTTTGGTCTTCTAAGTTTGTCAAGTAAGAAGTTTCAAGGGTGTGACAAAAAGGAGAGAAAACATTTCAAACTTGGTCTAATTGCTAGGGAAATATCTTCACCTTGTTGAGGCTACAGTTTAATTGTATACTATACAACCAGAAATACATGCAGAACAAAAAACTCAAAAAAAAAACTAAAAAAAAAAGTAAAAAAAAAAAGAAAAAGAAGAAAAATGCTTAGGGTCCCAATCAAGGATGTTTACTTTGACATAATCTTATGAAGAGAGAATTAAATGAAAGATGCTGGTAACATCCAGTCATATTGGTATAACTGTAGAGGACTGACTTCTACGGATCAATTTCACAAAGCATAGTCCTAACAATATCTTCATCAATTAATATTTACTGACCTCCTCTTTAAGTACATGGCACATGAACAG
Source organism: Tolypeutes matacus (assembly GCA_026826555.1). Lineage (NCBI taxonomy): Eukaryota > Metazoa > Chordata > Mammalia > Cingulata > Chlamyphoridae > Tolypeutes > Tolypeutes matacus. The sequence continues at coordinate 52,857,564 of JAKSZT010054030.1, forward strand.
ATAAGATCGCCTGCTGTTCTCTACCCTTCTTTCTAGAAAATGAAGCTAGTACAAACTTCAAATTATCTGCCTGAGGGGTAAAATGGACTTGCTCTAACAACCTGAACAAACATTATTTCAAGAACTAATTTTCCACTTATCTGCCTCTTGCCTTCCATATTTTCAATATCCTGTGATGTCTCATAGCAATTTTAAACTGCAACTCACTAAGTACAAACTGGCAGAGTCAAGAGTGTATTTTGTGTCCACTTTGTTTAATGCTTTATATTTTAAAGTTTCCTTGAAAAGCAATTACTTAAGTTAGGCAAAGGAGCTATGTTTCCTCTAATTTATAGATGGACATCTACAAAATTTAGGTGCCCATTCTAGGTGTCCTGGATTCTTTGGGCTGAAAATTCCTGATATTAATGCCTATGTAAATAGGGACCCCTGATTACTTGTATCTGTGTTATATTCTGCATAGTAATTTAATTTTAGTTCTCCTGTTTTCAACAGGTTGAGAAAGAGGTAGAAGGAAATGCATATAACAGCAGTAAACTTCTATGAATATTTACTAACTTCCAGGTCCTGTGCGAAATATTTTGCTTGAATTATATTTATACTCAGAGCCAAACCTATGGGGTGGGTATTTGAATTGCTCTTTTTCAAAAAAAATAAAAACTTTTATTCACACACCATACCATCCATCCAAAGCATACAATCAATGGCTCTTATTATAATCACAGAGTGCATTCATCACCACAATCAATTTTAGAACATTTTCATTGCTCCAAAAGGAAAAACCTATACCCCTTATATCCCACTATTATTGACACTTAGCATTGATATGGCACCTTTGTTACAACTAATGAAATATTACAGCATTACTGTTAACTACAGTCAAGTTTGAATTAGTTGTTGGCCTTGCTCTTATTTTACATGAACTAGGGGTAGCTTATGAAAATAAAGTTGCCTAATAAGTAGCAGAGATGGGATTAGAACCTAAACCAACAGACTCCATACTCTGAACTACCTACATTCACTTGTCCATTTTGGTTTTGGGAAGCAGCTAAATTAAGTTCACACATCTGCCATATTTGATTTAGGTAATAATTTCCTATATTTTTATTGCTGGGTCATTTAAAACACTTGTCTAAAAATGTTAGCGAATATATCAAAGAAAGTACATTCCTTGTAGAAAGGTTTTAGCATCTTATATACACTCCATTTTCTTTTGGCTTCAAATTTGCTCAACAAACAGAAAGTGCTACCTATTATGTAGAAAGAAATATACATGGAACTATGAGATCTGAAAGGCCAACATGACAGATTTCCAAGCCTGAAAGATGAGCCATATACTGCAAAATCCTGGTAAGCAAATCTAACTGGAAATCAAATGTGGTTCCTTTTGTAATTCATTTGTTATATTTATAAATCAGAATTTTATATACCAGATACATGCATCATATCAAAAATTAAATTGTCTTCTTTTCTATGTATAGTACATTATTAATGTCATGAAGGCTTCCCAGTATATAGCAGTATAAAGTTTTGAGAATTTCTTGTACCATTTTATAACCCAGGATGATCTAAATTACAAGGCTATAACATTTTATAACCTTCTTTATTGTAACACCATGTTATTTCTCCCATAATCTTGTGGTAGCAAAATTTGAAGGGAAAAAAATTATAGACACTTTTCAAGGGAATTGTAGGTTAACACTGTCATTATTAAGTTCCTCCGTATTTGCTTACTTGTAGGTCTTATTATCAATTATAGTGCTAGTAGCTTACTATCTAGTGTTGACAATATAAAAATAAATGCCTCAATTTTTCACAAAATAACTAAAATAGAAAACTAAAATAAGTGGATTTCTATTGTGCATAGAGTGGAGGGTTGACTCTGTGGCTAGAGAAAGACTAGTTCCCTCTTAAGTTTATATGAACAGGCTGGCATATATTTGGACTTTGCTCCTAGGATCATAAATTAATTACATACTCTCATTCCCCTACACTTGCAAGGTTCTCTTTCTTGAAAATTCTTCCAAAGAAAAAAATAGCAGCATTTTGTTGTAGTTTCTCAAATCATCTTGTAATTACAGTATTATATAACTTAGAAGTAACACCTACCTAATTAGATCGTTCATTTATTAATTCAACAGACATTCATTGGGCTCTATCATGTGCTAAGTATTATGCTAGATACCTTATGCATAATGATGAACAGGGTCAAAACTATCCCAGCCTCATTATGCTGAGGGCCTAGTGAGGGGTCCAGGTGAACAGAAAGGATATTATAGCATAAAGCAAAGAGAGTTACTGGTGGGGTAACGGAGGATATTGTGGAAGCATGTGTAGTGGAAAAACAACTACCCAATATTTGCTGAGTGTTTCAGTGTGTATAAGGGTGATATACAGAGAAGAGTGCCCATTTTAATTAAATATAAGCCAAGATGTCAAAGATGCATCTCTTCAGGCAGACAAATGCTAGGGGAGAAGAAAGAGAATAATGCTTTACTGGGAGAACTGCTCATGCAAACACCGAGAGATGAGGGACGTTACAGATGCTCAGGACATTGAGAATAATTGAATTGAGTGATAGAGAGTAGGGTGAGGATGTGATGACGGTTGCTCAGTAAGGCTAGGTGCCAGCAAGCCATGTCATGAAAGGTCCTATTGCTCTTGATAAGGAGTGTGAACATCATCTTATGAGAAATAGAGATCCATTATTTTAAATACGTGTGAGAAATGATGCGATTTGTGTTTTACAAAGATCACTTTGGCTGTAGTGGGGAAAATGGTTGGAGGTGGAGGCAAGAGAGGAGACAGGGAGATGAATAAGACCTTTCACAGCAATTGAGTCAAGAGAGCAATAGGATCTGAATTAAAGATATGGTAGCAGAGGTGGAGGGTTATTTGCCTGGAAATAATATATATATAGTTTTTTAAAACTATATATTTGTGTGTTTATGCCCCATTAAACTATGAAGTCCCAGGGCTCAGAGCTGTATTTTCTACTTGTATTGTAAGTTTATGAGAGCACATCAAGTCCCTGAAGGGAGAGAGTAAAAGAAAATTAAGAGAAAAAATACAGTGGCATTAATGATGGACGAAAGGTAAAAATCACACAAAAATCTGTATTTGATACATTTTTTCCAGATCTGTACCAAATTTTCAGCAACAGTATGGTGTGTTGGTGAAAGGGTATTGTAAGGGAATTCTATACATGTTCATGATTGTTTTGTAAGTTCATAACTTCTGTAATAATAATATATATTCAAAAATATGTTGTTGAGTAAAAAGTTTTTGAAAAACTTATGCCGAAAACCTAACCCTAATGCCAAGTGGATAGTACTTTACATTGGTTGCTCGAAAAGGAAAGGTGATGCATCAACTCCTATATACAGATATTAACAATTAGTTTGAATAGAAATATAGATTCAAAACTTGAGCTGATCATACAGAATCAGTTGAACTACTATGACTTTATTAGGCTTGAACTAATTATAAAAATTCCAAATATGGATGACCTCAAAAACATAGTAAATAAAATATTTAATCAGAAAGTCTGCAAATAACTGAATCACTTTGAAATAGTAGCATACTACAAAAGTTACAGTTGTTTCCCTTGTTTAGTTTTTCTAATATCATATTTTATATTTCCAATAGATGCAAAGATATAATATTGCTTGGAAGAAAGGAAAAGCTAACAAAAGAAACCAAATTAGTTGATTATTGGTGAAGAGAAAGAAGGGTTTGAAATATCTCATGAAGTACCTAAAATATAGTAGTTGTTCAGTGGATAAAATGTGAGAAAAGAAGGATGAAAATGAAGAGAAGAGAAGAAGTGGTTCTTTAAATTTTATTATGGAAAAAACACTCTAGTTTTGCAATTTCTTCTTATTCTGATACCTCTTCTCAGATAGGGTCTTTCCTTCAGCCATCCCAAATTGGATACTTGTTCCTTCGGTATCCCTTATGTTAATGCTTCCCTTATCTCTCTCTTTTGTAAAATACTCTCTGTGTTTCCCCAGTGTCAATCTAAGTGGCTTAGTGGTTTGAAAATTGCCTACTTAATTTTCAAAGTCTGTGCAACCTTTGTTGTGGTGAAGAGCTCACTAGCTTCTTTCTCTAAAAGTCATAAGTTGGTTGTAGACATTGGTCCACTCAGGAGAATCCATCCTTCTCTTGAAAGGATAGCAGCAAGGCTAGTATTAAATTATTTGCAAAATTTTCTTGAAAAAGCAAAATCTGTGCAAAAGCAGATCTTCATAGAGACCAAAACTTAGACTGTGCCAGAAGGGGAAAAGTATCTTTTAAAGTAGAGAGGAAGCAAATCTCATCAGTCAAATAAATGAAAAAGATATAAAATATCTGTTTTTTATTTTGTAGTCAGGGGTCAAAAGCCATTTATTTTTCAAGGGGATAAAATATCATGTCTTATTTTCAATTAACCTTATAAAGTAATCAATAAATATTTTTGAAAAATATTTCTGGCAACTGTAAATGCAGAATTTGTTTTAAAGGAAGTTTTTATTAAGATAAATGTAGCACTGCATTGAGTTTATTGCTCAATGAAATTTCTAAGTCGAGTATTTGAAACATGAGGTTCTTTAGAAAGTGCCTTAAACCCTGATTTGAAGCCCCATGTTCATCTCCTGTAAGATACTGTGCAGAGAATACCCAGAATGTTTCAAAGAGCAGGAATGGTCTCTTGAAGCAATGATCTAGTTCTTTTATTTTTTCCATTTGAGATTTTGAAAGATGAAATTATTATATATTGCTTATATCATGCAGTAAGTTATGCTTATTTACTTATTAACTTATTATAAGACAGAACTGATGCAGAATGTTATTTTAAGCTAACAATTTAGGAAAACTGACACAATATTGATTTTGAGTTATTCTAATGGAGGAGCTAATTATCAAAAAATTCACACAAGGAAGATTTTATAACAAGATGTCATGGTGCCAATGTTATCATTAATTAAGGGTATTTCAAAATTTCCTTGGGAAAATAAAAATAAATCGGAGAGCTTGGTACATAAACAGGAAAGAAAAGAGTCTACAGAAATTTAAATGATATGTTTTTTTTTTTCTTCATAGAAAGCAGAAATAACACTATCACTTAAGTTACTGGGTCAAAATAATACTCAACAAAATTTCTAAAACACTTGTAGAAAACACATGAAACTCTTCTACACAAATGAATGTGCTTATTCCAACTCTCAATGGTCATATGGTTCAGTACTGTCTGAGAATAATCCCTATTTATAGAATATGTAAACAAAAAATTATAATTAAAATACCACTGTAGAAGAACCATCTGATGTAAATGAGATTTTGAGGATTGTAATAAATTCAGAAAAGAGAATAGATTTTAGTAATAGATCATTATATATATGCCTTCAAATAAGGTACAATATTAGAGATTTAAGATATAAAACAAATTATTAGAATTAAATTGTAGAAAGTTCTTTAAGGATAAAAACTAGAATTACTGCAGTTACACAATCCCTGGCTGTTTCATGGTAAAAAGAAAATTTAAGAGAATTTTGAAGGGGTAAGTTCAAGTAGGATGGCAAATAGGAAAAAAGTAAAAGCCAGCCTACTGGTCTACCTGAAACTAATTTGTGACAGCTCTAGATACTCAATATTATTTTAACATTATGAGTTTTTTTTTTTTTAATTGTAAGTGTTTTTAGTTTTAATTATTGTGTTTGTCATCATTACGGTACTTTCAGTTCATATTTACAGATAATTACATTATCTCTGTTAAGTTCCAAATGTAAATTGAAGGTGAAAACTAGTCTGATTCTCATATGGGCTTTGTGGTACAGACCTCTGTTTTTTGTTGTTGTTTTGTTCTATTGTACTATTATTAATATAAATAGAGTGTTTCACAGATGATACACAATGAATTGTGGTTTTTTTTTAGACCTGATAAACATTTATTTTGCAGGTGTGTGAGTTGTGTTAATGGCTTATAGGGATAGCTAAAAATATATTCTTATGCTGACTCAACTGGGAAAAATAGTTTCTCATGGAAACCAAATGAGTTCTATGTCTTTTAGGATCACACATTTCTAAAGGGCAGAGTAATAGAATTAATAATGATCATGTAAATTTGATTATTAAAATCTTTATTTCACAATAAATATTTTTTTTTATTTCTTTGAGTTGCTTCCTAAAGTTCATCATTCTATACGATGTGAACTGTTGCTTAATATAAGTTTATTAAAGGCATGCTTTACTCTTAGAATGTTTTCATTACCTCAAAGGAAAAGTAAGCTTTGGCTATAGTTGGTAGTAGTGTTTTGATGATGCTTCTTCATAGTTTGTAACAATTGTTTCACAATAATGCAAATTGTTGGTAGTGAGGTAATGTATAGGAGCCCTGTATGATGATATGCATGTCTGTTTTATAAGTTCACAACTTATACTATGCACTTATTGTTTATGGATATTCATGTATGAATGACAAATTTCAATAAAAAGTTAAAAAAATCAATTGGCCATAGATGTAAGGATTTATTTCTGAAGTTTGAGTCCACTGGTTTATATTTCTGTCCTTGTGCCAGCATCATTATGTTTTGATAAATGAGGCTTTATAATAAGTCTTAAAATAGAGAAGTGTGAGTCCTCCAAACTCTTTCTTCTTTTTCAAGATGGATTTGGATAATCAGGGTAAACTTTCACATAAATTTGATAATTGGCATTTCCATTTCTGCAAAGAAGGCTGTAGCAGTTTAATATCATTCAATATCATTTGGGTCAAGCAAGGAACCCCATCCATGTGTAAAGAAAGGGTGGGTTTGTCCGGGCAATTAAAGAGGGTAGATGATCCAGCCCGATGTTCAGGGAGAATTTTGCTGCCCCAGGCTACAGAGAGGTGTGGAGCATATTCCCCAAAGGTTTGGGAGAGTAAGGTTGGCACCCCATAGCCCTGAGATGGAAAGCCTGCCCCCCATAGATTAGGGAAGGCCAGGTCACCAACTCATTGATATGAGAGGGTTGGACCTGTAGGCCAGTGATTAGGGAGAATGTTGCCTCCCTCTCCCTGTAGTAAGGGGGTTGAGACTCTACCCCAAAGATTCAGTAAAGTTTGGCCATCACCCCAATGCTCTTGGAGGGTGAGGTCAGGAGTACAGCCACCCAGATGCTTGATGAAAGTGGAACCAAGAAAATAGCCATTGGACAAGCTTGTTGAAAGGGTGGATCCCCATGATGTCCCAGGGAGAAGAAACCATCATCTTGAGGGTGACCCTCAGACTTTACATTTTTTCATTAGATGTATGCCCTGCAGGTTTTCAGAACTGTTCTGGACCTGTAACTCATGTTTCCATCCCAGTTTCTCCTTATGGTAATGCAAATGTTTATCCTTTGTCTGTCCCTTTGTATACTGGAAGCAGATAATTTTTTTTTAGGTTTCAGAGGTCTACAACCAGATGGGACTTTGCCCCAAGACAAACTGTATTCCTTTAAACTGATTGTGATGTGATTTCGTACTTAGTATTGCTACTGAAATAAGGTTTTTTGAATATTGTAATGTCTTTTTGGAATTCAGAGGGTGGAGTGTATCAGTTTGATATCATTTATGAATACCAAAAATAGATATTGGATTGTATTTATAAACTGGTCTGTTCCACTGGGTATATTAGATTGTTTTAGATCCAGAGGTTTCACTTTTACTTTATTAAATCAAGATTAGGGCTTTTATTTGACCATGTCATTAGGGTGACTCAGTCTGAGTTCCCACCTCTACCTTTTATGGGCTATATAAATGGATGCGCAATCAAAGACAGGGAAGTAAATACAGGGAGAAGGAGAGCACAAAGAGTTGAGTTTTGATGTGGGGTGGCTCAGTCTGAGTCCCCACCTCTACCTTTTGTGGGCTATATAAATGGATGCGCAATCAAAGACAGGGAAGTAAATACAGGGAGAAGGAGAACACAAAGAGTTGAGTTTTGATGCTGGGGAAAGAGCTGAGCTGTTCGCCTGGCTTTGTGGAGAGAACAGAGCAGCTAAGCCCAAAAAGAGATGAGGCCCAGGAAGAGAGACAAGCCTTATGCCAGCCTGCACTGAGAATGGAAGAAGCTTGGGACCATGGAGCCTTAAGAGACAGAGGAAAGTTGAACCCTTGCAGAGACCGGCAGCCATATTGCTTCAACATGTGACAACAGACTTTGGTGAGGGAAGTAACTTACCCTTGGCCTTGTGACTGTAAGCTTCTATACCAAGTAAATACCATTTATAAAAGCCAACAGGTTTATGGTACTTTGTATCAGCACCCCTTTGGCTAACTAATACAAAGGCTATTGGAATTTTGATTGTGATTCCATTGAATCTGTAAATCAATTTGGGTAGAAATGACCTCTTAATATTGACTCTTACAGTCCTTGCATTTATTTAGATTTTTAAAATTTTCATTCTGCAGTGTTATATAGTTTTCCATATATAAGTCCTTTCCATTCTTGGTTATATTGATTCCTAGGTATAAATGTAATGTTTTTTTTTTTTTTATTTCCTTTTCATTATTTTCAATAATTTTCATTATTGTTCATTATTAGCAAGTAGAAACACCACTGTTTTTGTTATTGATCTTGTAGCCCACCACTTTGCTAAATTTGTTTATTAGCTCAGTAGCTTTGTGTGGATTTTTAAGGAATTTCTATATAAAGCAATATGTCATATGCAAATAGGGAAAGTTTTGGTCTTCCTTTCCAATGTGGATTCATTTTATTTCTTTATCTTGACTCATTGCTCAGGCTAGAACTTCCAGTATAATGTTAAATAACAGAGGTCACAGTGGGCATCCTTGTCTTGTTCCTGATTTTAGGAGAAAGATTTCTGCCTTTCACCACTTAGTATGATTTTAGCTGTGAGTTTTTCATGTATGTCATTTATCATGTTGGGGAATTTCATTCTATTCCTAATCTTCTGAGCTTTTTTTTTTTTTTCCAATCAAGAAGGGGTGCTGGATTTTGTCAAATGCTTTTTTTGCATCAATTGAGATAACCATTCATTTTTTCCCTTCATTTTATTGATTTCCTTATATTGAATCACTCTAACATAATACCTGGGATAAATCCCACTTGATAATGGCCGATAATTAATTTAATGTGCTATTGAGTATGGTTTGCTAGTATTTTGTTGAGGATTTTTGCATCTATATTCATAAGAGGTATTCTGTTTTGTTTTTGTTTTTTTCTTTTCATATGGTATCTTTACATGGCTTTGATATTAGGTTGAAGTTAGCCTTATAGAATATGTTAAGAAGTGCTCCCTTCTCTTCAGTTTTTTGGAAGAATTTGAGCAGAATTTGTGTTAATTCCTCTTGGAATGTTTGATAAATTTCTCCTGTTAAGCCATCTGCTCTTCAACATTTATTTGTTGTGAAGTTTTGATTAATGATTCAATCTCTTTACTTGCTATTGGTCTGTTAAAATTTCTATTTCTTCTTGAGTCAGTAGATATTTTATATGATCCTAGGACTTTGTACATTTCATCCAGCTATCCTGATTTGTTAGAGCACAATTGTCTATACTATCCACTCATAATCTTTTTAATTTTTGTGAGGTCCCTAGTAATGCCCCCCCCCCTTCATTTGGATTACATTTATGTCATCTCTCTTTTTCTCTGTTATTTAGCTAAAGGTTTGTCAATTATTTAAAATTTCAAACAACCATCTATTGGTTTCATTGTTTCTTTCTATTATTTTTCATTTTCAATTTCATTTCTCTCCACTCTATACTTTATTTCCTTACTTCTGGTTTATTTTGGTTTTGTTTGCTCTTCTTTTTCTAGAGCCTCCAGGTGTGAGGTCAGGTCTCTCATTTGGGATTTTTTTCTTTTAATGTATGTACTTAAAGCAATAAATTTCCCTCTCAGCACTGCCTTTGTCACATCCCATAAATTTCATATGTTGTTTTTTCATTTTCATTAACCTCAAGGTATTTCCTAATTTCCCTTGTGATTTCCTCTTTTAACTATTGGTTGCTTAAAAGTGTGGTGTTTAATGGCTACATATTTGTGAATTTTCCAATTTTCTCTCCATTGATAATTTCTAGCTTTATTCCATTGAGGTCAGAGAAGATGAGAGGGAGGGAAGATAGGAAGGAAGGTAGGGTTTCCCTGCATCTGCTCACCATGTACCATCATGAGATGGAGAGGTTGAGTGGTGTATGATGGCCCAGTTGCTGACTGGCCTGCGGAAAAGGGGACTGTTTTGATGACATATTAGCCACCCAGAATGCAATCACATATTCAGAATGCCTATAACAAATTCATCACTCACTGGAGCTGAAGATAGTCCTGGGTGAAGGGTTTACAGGAATTTCCTTCAAGTTTAACAAGGACTACCTGGAAAATATGTAGGATCATTTCCATTACCAGTAATGAAAAGCACAGAGGAGACAAATGTGTGATTAGAGTAAAACATGGCAACTAGAATTCAGACCAAGTGTCTGTGGGACTGATAATAGACCTATGTGGTTTCCTTTTTCTGGAATTTCCTTGGTACTGTTGTAATGTGAAGTGCTACATCATACATCAGCTTATTCATTCAAAAACGATTTACCTAACAATAACGTTATGTAAGACCCAAGAGCAGGAAATGTGCATCTTCAAATACAAAAATAATGGTATGAATCCTGCCCTCAGGGAGTTTAAAACCTAGTATAAGATAAGGGAGAGATAAGCTCCACATATAAATAGTTATAATGCAATGAGGCATGATGTAAATGCCGTAGTAGCAGGAGTTCATCTGTGAGAAGGGTTGGTTATAGTTTTGAGATACAGACATCTTCAATATAAAGTAGCATTTGAGTTGGGCTACCAACATGTATATGTCCATTGACCCAGCAATTCCATTTCTCAATAACTAGCATGAGAAGCACTAACCCAGGTGCAAAGTTGTGGCAGATTTTTTAGTAACGCTGTTAAGCAAGAAAAATGAACAGAGCCCACATAAAGTATGAAAACTAATTCAAGAGTATATTAAAGAGTATATTAAAGGGTATGTTTCGATAAATAATACATTTCCCCCAAATAACCAATATGTGAAGCACTCTCTGTTTTGTTTTTTTTTTTTTTTTCCAGCCCTTTGAAATGAAAGTAGTGGCTTCTTTACTAGTTACCCTTTTACCTTTGGAAAAATATGTTTGCTTCCTATTATTTAGTATTTTGCTTACTAAAGTAGGGTTAATGATACTTGCCCTCTTTCTTAGTTATAACAAAGGTTTCTTATAAGAATTGAATACAAAGTCTGTCATAAACTTCAAAAGATGAGTGTGCTGGGAATAAAACAGTATTTTTTATCGTTACATTTCCTCTTCCTATCATAGGGAAATTCCATCTTCAAATGTGGCCTCTAACTTTTTCTATGTGCCGCTTCACAATGTGTTCTAAATATTCCCATTAATGTTAAAACTGTTGGGGAAGGATAGTTGAACAGAAGTAATTACCCATACTGGATTCTAGCCAAGATAGTAGGTTTCTTGCTCTGTCAAAATGTGCTAAGAATCCATTTCAGGTGTGTGAGAGGTCAGGACCTGTTTTGCATCTCTTTGGAAATCATGGTCTCTGACAGCACAGCAGTTCTTCACCATGTGTTCTGAGACTGACTAATGGAGCCTGAGCCGAATGGAAGTTGCTATTTATTTCATTCCCTACTTCCTTCCATTCCCTTAGCAATTCCATTTTACCGCTGAGTGATAATCTATGAAGCAAAGACTGCTAAGAACCTGCATCCATGGAAGTGGCAGCAGTGTGTGGCTGAGGCCAGAAAGATTTAGTGCCAATTGCGAAAAAAGCAGTTAGACCAGCAGGGAGACAGAAACATGGAGAGGATCCTTCTGCTGAGGCAGGGAGATTTGTTTCTAATGGCACATGCCTGAGGCTCGATATTTTTAGCAACATTTAGAGAAATTTAGCAATGATATTTGAGATGGAGAAAAATTAGCACAATTTTAAATTTTATTTCAAGCAGTAGAATATTGAGGATCCCCCTCAAATATCCTCTTAAATAATGTGCCCTGCCTTTATGTCATCTTTGCTTCATTTCAATGTTTGGTCCCTGAACTTCATTTTATCTTTTGAATAATTAAATTACACAGAAAAAAAATCTACCTTAGATTTTGGCCTGGCAATAGCACTTTTCTTATATCTGAGACACTGCCCATGAGTCAAATAAAAACAAAAAAAACAACTCCTGGAAAGGCTTATTTGTATAACCAGAAATCTTGGCGTTCTAATTTCCTCGGGGATTTACGTCAAGATTTTACTCTTAATGCAACTCTATATGGTGCCCAGTGGGCTTGCATTGTCTGTTTCCTACCATATCCCAGGAGGGATATCTTATTAGGCTTTCAAACTGGCACTCATTCCTTGTGTGCTATTACAGGAAAAAGCTGAATGACAGAACAGGGAGCCATTTTGCAGCATAAACACGAAAGGAATATTTAGACCAGAGCATTTGCTTATCCATATGTTTAATACTGTAGTTATTTTCATTTTTCACAAAGGTAGGAAATCTGCCCTATAAAGTATAATTCAGGAATTATTTCTACCTTTCCAAGGGTGCATGTGAGGAGGGGAAGAAAACACAGGGAAAAACCTCTTGAACTAAAAGAAGATTTGTTTTTTATTCTATGTGAGCTATCAATTATACTGTCAGCTAGTTAGGGTTCAAAGAGTGTCATTGGGTGTGTCTTGGTTTTTCTGGGCTTGAGTTTAACAGTGAGGCTGGAAAAGAGTGGACGATTCTAGCCAGCTGAACTATGTAAAAAGGAGCTGTAATAGGGGGACAGAGAGTTCTAAGAATTGGGCTTTATTGACAGAAGGAAGGGCCAAGAAGCAAAAGAAAGCGAAATCAGTCCAGATATAAAGGAGAAGATCATGAAGCTGAAACTACTTTGGCCCATTCAAGGAAATGATGCCTCTCTGTGAGCTTTGCTCATATGTTTTCATGTATGCATACAGACTTGGAACTTCTGAATTTTACTTTGGTTAGGAGAGAGAGAAAGGGTAGCACCACGCTTCCCCTTAATAAAGCATTGTAATTCAAGGTACGCCAAATGTCTGTAGTCCATATACCTAAGAACTCCAAACAAAGCATGGGCTAAACTAAAACAATAGAAATTGTACTGGGACCTTGGACCATTACAGATGCTTGGAGATGTAGATCTCTGATGTTGAAAAGATTAAGAAAAAAATATTCAGCAATATCCATCTTGAATGTTTTGCCTCTCACTGGCCTAAAAGAAAAGGGCAAATTTCTTGAGATTTCTTTAATGCTCAACTCTCTGTGATTTTCAAACCAATAATGATAGCTAGGGTCTATGCCTCATAGGTTCCAGTATTGGGTTATAGAAGAATAAGAGTATCACTTGGCTTATTCTTGCCACCTTATATCCCAAAATGTAGCTAGTTCATTTTAGAACTAAGTGATTCATCTTATTAGTTAAACTAAGAAAATGAATATATGCCATTATTTCATGTAAATTGCAAAAAAGTGTTTGGTATGTTGTTTTTCCTCAAAATGTGATACAGTCATCTCTTCAATTGTAAGCATTTTTGTTTGCACAGCTATGAAGGATGCCATAAATCTCTGCCTACATTGGGAAATTAGTTAATTACTTTTTGGTTTAGAATTTGTACTAAAATGTTAACTCACACAATTCTGATTAGAATAAAAAGCCTTATTCTGTAGGACAAAATGGATTGTGTATAGCTATGCAAATATAGACACACATAGAAGCTAAATTTGATGAAAGAGCCCTTGATGCCTTGTTTAGACTTATTAATTTTTGTAAACTGTGAAAACAAACCAAATTTGTCCTCAAGGATAGAGACTGTGTATAATAGAATCGAGCTAGTTACATTTGATACTGAAACCTGATAATATTAAATTAATAATATTGCATTATTAATTATATATCTTAAGAATATTTAAGATTGTTCTTTGCTGCTGTTGTTCCTGAATTCTAAAAATAGGTAATGAAACTATTTCTTTTCCAGTGTATACTGGACATGATCATCATAGATTTTGCACTTAACCCCTAAGACCAGTGGAAAATAACTTCATTATTTTTTCAATAAAAAAACTGGGTAGTTTCTTGGTGGATATTTCAAGATGATTGAAAGAACAATCAAATAGCCCTGTAGAAGGAAAAATAATACACTGTCTTCATATAGTTTCATGTTCTCTAGTTTCGACTTCCCATCAACAAGAATAGTCTTTCCCTCAATTCATATATGCTTAGATACACATTCACTGACATGCTATTTATTGTTTTGTAACCAAAAAAAAATAAGATATTATCACTATAATGGAATTTTACACACCACCTAACTACTGGGCTCATTACATACATTTAACACTTGAAATAATATATTAAAAATATAACCAAATGTCTTCTGCACAAATGCAAGATGAAATTCCATGAGGTCTAGCAAAAAAAGTTACTGGGATGCTGAGCAATGGACGAGATACCTGAGGCCACAAATTACAGGCAACATAGGAATTCCAACCAGAGTGAAGTGAAATCACTGACTATCAATTGAGATTTCAAAAGATCATGCCTGAGAGGATTGTGGGAAGATGGCATCAGATTAGGTGGACAAGACTCAGCTCTCTCGCAAAAACAACAGATAAAGAGCCAAAAGCTGCCCGAGGGACATGCTTTGGGGGTCAGCAGACCAGGACAGTGCTTCACAACTCCCAGGAGGGTGAGGGACAGAGAGGCGAAGAACATGAAACAACAAACTGTGAGTTATTAAACCTCCCAGCCACTGTGAAGTGCTTCCCTCCCCCACCCCTGAACATATTAAGTGGGGGTAAAGCCCCTGGATCACTAAGGCCTACTGAGAGGGGAGCAGATATCCTCCTAACTCTCATCTATTACAAGGGAAAAGGGAGGGGCAGTTGGGGGACTTTTCTTCAGTGAATCAGCCAGTAGAGTCTGCTTTGAATCTCAGCTCCAGCCAGACCAAAACAAAGGAATACTGAGGGATACGATCCATGGAAATGTGCACCAATGGGCACCATCTGCTGGCCAGTCTGGAAATTGCATGGACAAAAATGGCACTTTGGTCTCTCTGTTCCCTATTCTGGGAGAAAATCTGCATCCCATTAGTGAGTCCCTGGCATGATTTTGACAACTTAAGCTGAACAATTTTAAAGACTTAGGATATGTTGAACCAAATATCAAAGAAGAGCTGTGAAAAAATAATAACAATAGACAAAAGAGAGAAACTGGCCATCACAGTAAATTCATCAACCTATTCAGATACCTAGACATCAGAGAAATTTACAAGCCAGAATAGGAAACAGGAAAAGATGGCCCAGCCAAAGGAACAAACCAAATATCCTGAAGAGATACAGGATTTAAGACAATTAATCAATGATAATCACACAACTCTCCTAAATCAATTTAAAAAGTTGAAATAAAATATGACTAAAAAGATAAAGGATATTAAGAAGACACTGGGTGAGTATAAAGAACAATCTGAAAGTTTGCAAAGAAAAGTAACAGACCTAATAGGAATGAAAGGCATGATGGATGGGATTAAAAATACATTAGAGGTACCTAAGAGACGATTTGAATTGGTTGAAGACAGAATTAGTGATTTCTAAGAAAGAACATCTGAACTGGAAAAGACAGGAGGCCAGAAAGAGAAGAGAACAGAAAATTTGGAACAGGGTCTCAGGGAACTGAATGACAAAGCAAAATGCAAAAAACATACGCATTATTGGTGTCAAAGGAGGAGAAGAGAATGGAAAAGGGGCAGAAAGAATATTTGAGGAAATAATGACTGAAAACTTTCCTACCCTTATGAAAGACATAAATATCAATATTGAAGAAGGACAATACATCCCAAACAGAATAAATCTGAATAGACCTACCCCAAGACACCTACTATTCAGAATGACAAATGTCAGAGATAAAGAGTAGTTTCTGAAAGCAGCAAAAGCAAAGCAAAGTATCACATACAAGGAAACCTTTGTAAGATTAAGTGCTGACCTTTCATCAGAAACCATGGAGGAGAGAAGAAAGAAGTACGATGTATTTATGGTACTGAAAGAGAAAAACTGCCAGCCCAGAATTCTGTATCTGGCAAAGCTTTCCTTCAAAAATGAAGGGGAGTGAAAAGTCTTCACTGAAAAACAAACCTGATAGAATATGTTATCAAAAGACCATAATTACAAGAGATACTAAAGGGAGTGCTTCAGCCTGAAAGGAAAAAACAAGAGCAAGAGACTTGGAGAAGAGTGTAAAAATGAAGATTATCAGAAAAGGTAAATTTTAAAGGGTAAAAAGATACATGACAGTACGATATGACAACAGAAAGCCAAAGTCAAAATGAGTGATGTAGGTAATGCCTTTAAAGTAGTAACATTGAATGTTAATGGCTTGAATTCCCCAATCAAAAGGCATAGATTGATAGAATGGATAAAAATATATGAGCCATCTATATGTTGTCTACAAGAGACTCACCTCAGATGTAAGGACACAACCAGTTAAAAGTGAAAGGTTGGAAAAAGATATTCCACGCAAATAGTAGCAAAAAAAAAAAAAAAAAAAAAGCTAGAGTAGTGATGCTAATATTGGACAAAATAGATTTTAAATGCAAAACTGTTATAAGGGATGAAGAAGGTCATTATATATTAATAAAAGGGGGCAATTCAGCAAAAAGAAATGACTATACGACTTATGCACCTAACTTCAGTGTCCCAAGATACATGAGGCACACACTGGCAAAACTGAAGGGAGAAATAGATGTCACTACAGTAATAGTTGGAGACTTCAATACACCACTGTCAGTATTGGATACAACATCTGGAATGGGGACAAATAAGCAGAGAGCTTGAATAATATGATGAATGAACTAGACATAACAGACTTCTATAGAACCTTGCACCCCTAAACAGAAAGATATACATTCTTTTCAAGTGCCCATGGATCTTTACCCCAGGTCGACTACATGTTAGGTCACAAGATAAGGCTGAATAAATAAAAAGGTAGAAATTTTACAAACTGCTTTTTCTGATCATAATGGAATTAAGCTAGAAATCAATAATGGATGGAAAAAGGGAAAATTCATAAATAATATGAAGATTAACAGCGTGCTCTTTAAATAATCAGTGGGGTGAAGAAGAAATTGCAAGAGAATTCCCCAAATATCTTAAGATGAATGAAAATGACTACACAACATATCAAAACCTATGGGATACCACAAAGGTAGTACTGAGAGGGAAATTGATAGCCCTCAAAGCTTACATTGAAAAAAAAGAAAGGGCTAAAATTGAAGATCTAACTGTGCACCTGGAGGAATTAGAAAAATAAAAGCAATCTAATCCCAATCCAAGCCAAAGGAAAGAAATAGTAAATATCAGAGCAGAAATAAATGAAATTGAGACAAAATTAAATTAATTAATTAATTAATTAAATAAAATCAACAAAACCAAAAGTTGGTTCTTTGAGAATATCAACAAAATTGACAAAACTTATCTAGACTGACAAAGAAAAAAAAGAGAAAAGACACAAATAAATAGAATCAGAAATAAGAGGGGGGACATTACCAATGACCTGGCAGAAATAAGAGAGATCGTAAGAGGATACTATGAACAGCTGTATACCAAAACTAGAAAATGTAGACGAGATGGACACAAACTACACTGCTCCTAGAAGAAATAGAAGATCTTAATAAACCAATCACAGGTGAAGATATTGAAACAATCATCAAAAACTTCCCAAAGATGAAAAGCCCGGGACAAGATGGCTTCAAAGGTGAATTCTACCAATCATTCAAAAATAACATAATATCAGTCTTGCTCAAGCTCTTCCAAAAAAAATTGAGTAGGAAAGAATGTTGCCAAACTCATTCTATGAAGCCAACATCATCCTAATACCAAAACCAGATAAATATACTATGAAAAAAGAAAATTATAGACCAATATCTCTAATGAATATAGATGCAAAAATCCTCAATAAAATACTTGCAAACTAAATCCAAAAGCACGTTGAAAAATTATACACCACTATCAAGTTGGTTTTATCCCAGGTATGAAAGGGTGGTTCAACACAAGAAACTCAATTAGTGTAATAAACCACAATGATAAATTGAAGAAGAAAAATCACATAATCCTCTCGACTGATGTAGAAAAGGCATTTGACAAAATACAGTACCTATTCTTGATCAAAACACTACAAAAGATAGGAATAGAAGGAAGATTTCTCAATATGATAAAGTGAATATGTGAAATGCCTATAGCTAGCATTGTACTCAATGGTGGAAGACAGATTTCCTGCTGAGATCAGGACCAAGACAAGAATGCCCACTGTCACCATTAATATTCAGTATTGTACTGGAAGTTCTAGCTGGACCAATTAGGCTAGACAAAGAAATAAAAGGAAGCCAAATAGGGAAGGAAAATGTAAAACTTTCAATATTCCCTGACATGATCCTATATCTAGAAAATCCTGAGAAATTCACAGCAAAGCTACTAGAATTGATATATGCGTTCAGCAAGGAGTGGGATAAAAGATTAATATGCAAAAATCAATAGCGTTTCTATACACTAGTGATGTGTGTTCTGAGGAGGAAACCAGAAAAAAATTGCATTTATAATAGTGACTAAAACAATCAAATATTTAGGAATAAATTTAACCAAGGACATAAAGGACCTATATTCAGAAAACTATAAAATATTGCTAAAAGAAACTGAAGAAGACTTAAATAAATGGAAGGACATTCTGTGTTTGTGGTTTGGAAGAATAAATATCATTAAGATGTCAATTCTACCCAAGCTCATTTACAGATTCAACGCAATCCCAATAAAAGTCCCAACAACCTTTTCTGCAGAAATTGAAAAGCCAATAAGCAAATTTATTTGGAAGGGTAAGGGGCCCAGATAGCCAAAAATATCTTAAAAAAAAAACAAAGTTGGAGGACTCCCACTTCCTGACTTTAACATATATTACTGTGGTTAAAAAACAAAAACAAAAACAAAAAAAACACAGCATGGTCCTGGCATAAAGACAGACAGATTGCCCAATGGAACTGAATTGAGAACTCAGAAATTGACCCTTACATTTACAATCAAGTGATGTTTGACAAGGCTGTTAAGCCTACCCAGCTGAGACAGAAAAGTCTATTCAACAAATGGGCTGGGAGAACTGATAGACATATCCAAAAGAAAGAAAGAAGACCCCTATCTCACACCTTATACAAAAATTAGCTCAAAATATTTCAAGGACCCAAATATTAAAAGAACAACCATAAAACTCCTAGAAGAAAATATAGGAAAACATCTTCAAGATCTTGTGGTAGGCAGTAGTTTCTTAAACCTTACACCCAAAGCACGAGCAACAAAAGAAAAAAATAGATAAATGGGATCTCCTCAAAATTCAACACTTTTGCACCTCAAAGGACTTTGTCAAAAGGATGAAAAGGCAGCTGACTCGATGGGAGAAAGTATTTGGCAATCATATATCTGATAAGGGTTTAAAATCGATGATATATAAGTATATCATACAACTGGACAATAAAAAGACAAATGATCTGATTTAAAAATGGGCAAAAGACTTGAAAAGACAATTGTCCAAAGAAGAAATACAAATGGTGAAGTAATATATGAAAAAATGTTCAATATCACTAGTTATTAGGGAAATGCAAATCAAAAGTACAATGAAATATCATTTTACACCTATTAGACTGGCTGCTATTAAAACATCGGAAAACTGTAAATGTTGATGAGGATGTGGAGAGTTAGGAATGCTTATTCACTGTTGGTGAGAACATAGAATGGTACAGCCACTGTAGAAGACTGTTTGGTAGTTCCTAAGGAAATTGAATATAGACTTGCCATGGGACCTGGCAAACCATTGCTAGGTATATACCCAGAAGAACTGAGAGCAGTGATATGAATAGACATATGCACACCGAAGTTCATAGCAGTGTTATTCATGATAGCTGAAAGTTGGAAACAACTCAGGTGTCCATCAACTGATAAATGGATAAACAAATTGTGGAGTATACAAATGATGGAATATTATGCAGCAGTAAGAAGAAATGAAATTGTGAAACATATGACAACATGAATGAACATGGAGGACATTATATTGAGTGAAGCAAGCCAGACACAAAAGGACAAATATTGTATGATTGCCCTATTATGAACTAAATATATTATGTGAAATATGAATATGGGTAACATTGCATATATAAGACTGTTTTCCTCTGAAGTTGAACAAAGTAGGTTAATACTACAAAATGTTAATATCAGACAAAAAAACACATTATACTAAGTGAAGGAGATCAGACACAGTACTACTATTGTATGATTCCATTTATATAAAATGTAAGTATAAATCAATTTATAAAGATGAAATTAGATTAGTGGTTATGTAGGGATGAGGAAGGAATGCTAAAGGGTGTGGAGTCTTTCTTTTTGGACTAATAAAATTGTTCTTAAATTTGTGAGATGAATATACAACATTGTTATTACACTAAAAGCCACTGATTATACACTTTGGATAGATCATATGGTATGTGAATATATCTCAATAAAACTGCTTAATAAATAAATAAATAAATAAATGTGCAGGAATAATCAGAAATAGCAGTATGTATAGCAGGGGACACAGAGAGATTGAGAGGTGAGGAATTTTCTTGTTTGTTTGGCTGTTTTATTGTGTTTTATTATTATTGAAATAACGAAAATCTTTAATAATAATTGAAGTGAGGAACGCACAACTATGTAATTATACCAGTTGCCATCGATTGTACACTTTGGATCAATTGTATGCTTTATTAATTTGTATCGATAAAATTGATTTGTTTAAAAAATAGAAAATTGAAAAATTAAAAAAAAAATCATGCTTTATAGAGAGAACAATTTGAGCCGATTAGTAAGGTCTCCTCTAGACTTCACTTAACAAAGTTTAAAATCATGCATATCATATTAATACAAAACTAAATCGATTGCCATCTAGAAAAAAAGTCTATATTCTTTAGGAATAAAACAAAATCTATGCTTTCAATCATGTATCATTCAAAATATTTAAAAAAAATTTTAGACCTATGTAGAAGCAGAAAAGCAAACAAGAACTATCAATAGCTATAGAACCAAAAATGTAATCTTTAAGTAAGTTACAAGGAATATAAAACATGAATATTTAATAGGATTTAGAAAAGACAAATTACTGATTGAACAAAAGGGGACACTTAATACAGTAAGGAAAATGATAAAGCAAAATGAAATAGAAATTATTGAACTAAAGGATAAAATACTTTTTAAATATTCACTGGATGTTATAATTGCACATTGAACACTGCAGGAAAAAAAAATGACATTAAAGTCATAGAAATAGAAACTTTCCAATCGAAGTTCAGAGAGAGTAAAAAAGAACTGGCAAAAATTGAGACTTGATGACTTGTTGGAAAAGTCTAATTTTGAGTAATTGAAGCCTCAAAAGTAGAGGAGAAAGAGATAGCAGTCGAAAAATATTTGAAGAAATATGATGAAAGTTGTCCCCTTTTGATGAAAAATACCAACTCACAGAAAGCTCAATGAATCCCAAGAAGAATAAACAAAGGGGAAAATCACATCTAACACATCATAAACAAACTGTTTTAAAGCCAAGATGAAGTGAAAATCTTAAGAGCAGCCAAGGACTGTAATAATTACATACCTAAGAACAGTGATAAGAGATATCACTAACCTCTCTTCAAAACAATGCAAGCTCGGAACTCAGGGGAAGGGCATCTATAAAGTTCTGGGGAAAAAAATGTTGCAATTCTAGCATTCCAAATCAAGTAAAAATACCATCACAATAAAGAAGGCTTTATAAAGACATTCCGAGATAAACCAGAGATTAATTAGGGGCCAGTTGATGTACAATACAGGAAATTTTGAGATGGTGCTTCATTTACGAGGAATGCAACGCCCCGTGAATATCTGGATCTATGCAAAGACATTAAGAGCGCCAGACATAAACAATATGCGTGGAAATATCATCGACATTTTCTATTGTTTCTTAATTTTAAACGAATTGACTGCTTAAGATAAATATGGTAACAATGTATTGCACAGTTTATAACCCTTGTGCATAAAAACATGATGATTATGATAAATGTAGAAGCAAAATATATGACTACAATAGAACACCAAATGGGAGGAGAGTAAGTGGAATTACACTGTCATAAAGTTCTTATATTTTATACTAAATGATAGAATATTAATTAATACTAGATTGTAATAAGATATCAATGCATTTTTAAATTCCTAGTAAAGTCATTAAAAAATAAATGGTAAAGCCAAGTAAGATAAAATGGAATTTTAAAATATGCTCAATATAATGGCAGAAGGCTGGAAAGGAGGAATAGGACAATAAAGGTCTCGGACAAATAGACAATAGAAAACTAATAGTAATATGATACACTGTAAACCAACCATATAATTAATTATATTTAAAGACATGGTGTTCAACTTTTCATTGAGAATGTAGAAAACTGCAAGAGGGTATCATTCACACTCTATCAATGAAAAAAGAAGTATAATTATAAAATCATAACTTATTTTGAGCCTGTCAGAAAGCTGAGATTGTAAAGCAACTGGGTGAACTAAATTTTAAAACTAAAATTTTAACAAATTTTTATAGGCTGAGTGTAGGCTAGCATGAAAATAGTATTTACTTCAATAAACTGCAAACATTCCCTTTGCCCATAAGTAATTGAACAGGCCTCCCAGTCTCTCCAGAGATTTTCTGACAACAGTGCATGATCCAAGCTGTAGAATTTATAGATATAAATTCAATTAGATTATGGTCCTTTGGGTTTTCCTCAAAATGTATTCATCTGTTCTCTTTCAGACTACTTTCATTAAATATTCCAATGCTTCGACTTCGAGTGTTATATTATGATAAACATTCTCTTTATGAAAAGAAAAATCTAACCTACTCACTTAAAAAACAATTTATATTTTAAATAATCTTTCCCCCCCCTCGAAATGGCTTACGTGCTCTAGTATTTGGTTAAATGTGATGGCTCTACTCTAGTACTAGAACATAGAAATTGGCAATTTTGATGATTCCGGAGAGTTCATAGAGGACAGAGAAGACTTCACATTCTTCTGTTCCCCAAGCAAGCAAGCCACAGCCACACATTTTTACAATGCTGAGTTTTACTCAGACTGATATGGTTGCCTTTCTTTTCTATGATGAACTGCTATACATATTTTTTATTTAAAAATTTTATTATTTGTATCAATGTTATAAGTTACTCAATTAACAACTACAATAGCAGTAGATCTGCTTTGGTCAGTGGTTTCATTCCTAACCCACCCCGTTTTTGTTCATTCCTCAGTCTTGAGGGGTTGGGGACAATGTCTGCTCTGGCTGCTATACTTATTTTAATACCTCAATATCAAGTTTTCTGGAATGAATTTCTGACTGACCTTCCCTATGACCCAAATTAGGAAAAAAAGTCTGCTTCTCCACCATATTACACCAGAGCACTTTGTAAGCCCATATTACCACTTAGGATATCTCATTTTGCTGTTTGTTTTCATACCTATCTTTTTGCTAGACTCTGAGCTGTCCATCCATAAAGTACCTGAAACAACTCAAGTACCAAACCAATGATTGAAAAATAAACAAATGAATTCAAAACCAGAAAATAATTTTCTATGCGGATATCATTTTTCTAGCAACCTAGTTGCATATTTAAAATTTAATTTTTATAACAGATTTATTGAGATATATCCACACTAAACTTCACACTTATAATGTGAACAATTCAGTGGGTTTTTGGAATATTCTCAGACTTGTGCTAAGACCACCATTATATAATTTTACAATGTTTTCCTTACCCCCAAAAGAAACCCCATTCCTAATATAAGTCACTCCCTCTTCCTGTCCATTCTCCCCAGTCCACTGGCAACTGCTAATATATGTTTTATCTTTATGGATTTGCTTATTCTGAATATTTAATATAAATGAAATCATACAGCATGTGCTCTCTTGTGATTCACTTTTTCCACAGCCGAATATTTTTAAGGTTTATCTATGCTGTACCACGTGTCAGTATTTTATTTTTATTGCCAAATAATATTCCATTGCATAGACATACTACAATTTGTTTATCATGCATCAGTTGGTGTATATTGGCTTGTTTCCACTTTTTGTTACAATGAGTAAAGCTGCTCTAACATCTCTGCACAAGCTTTTATGTGAACATATGTTTTCATTTCTCTTGGGTATGCACCTAGGAGTGGAATTGTGTCATACGATAACTCTGCTTAATATTTGAGGATCTGCTAATTTTTTTTTCAAGGTGGCTATACCACTTTACAATCCCAGCAGCAATGTATGAGAGTTCTGTGTAATCCATATCTTCAGCACTTGTTATTGTTTGTCCTTTTTAAAAATTATTTTAGCCATTCTAATGAGTGCAAAGTCATTATCGCCTCATGGTTTTGATTTGCACGTCCCTAATGAGCATCTTTTCATCTGCTTAATGGCAATTTGTATATCTTCCTTGTAAAAATGTCTGTTTTTTTAGCCTGCAAAATTGCTCAACTTATTGGCTCTAAAAGTCTGTATGTGTGTGTTTGTGTGTTTATTCCTTAAGATTTTCTATATAAAGCATCATGTCGTATGCAAATAGTTTTCATTCTTCCTTTCCTGTCTGTGTGTCCTTTATTCCTTTTCATTCTTCCTTTCCTGTCTGTGTGTCCTTTATTCCTTTTCCTTGTCCAATTTCACTGGCAAAAAACTTCTAATACAAATGTTGAATAGAAGTGGTAAGAATGGACCTTGTGATTTCAGGGTAAAGTATTCAGCTTTTCATCCTTAAGTATGATGTTAGTTCTTGGATTTTTTGTAGATGTCCTTAAGCAAGTTGAGGAAGTTCCCTTTTATTCCTAGTGTGTTGAATGTTTTTTATCAAGAAAGGGATCTTGATTTTTTCAAATGTTTTTTTCTATATCAAATGAGATGATCACATGGGTTTTTTTGCCCTTTATTCTATAAATAGGGTACATTACATTGATTGATTTTCATATGTTAAACCAACCTGGCGTTTCTGGGATAAATCCCACTTTGTTGTGGTATATAATAGTTTTTATATCTGTTAGATTCTGTTTGCTAGTATTTTGTTGAGGATTTTCATGTGTCTATTCATTCAGAATATTTGTCTGTTGTTTTCTTTCCTTGTGACCATTTTGTCTAGATTTTGTATGAGGGTATTACTGATCTCATAGAATGATTTTCGAAGTGTTAAGGCACTACAAAGTTAAAGCACCACAAAGTTATGACACTATAAATCACACCGTTCTTATTGAGACTTAACTATTTTTCAAGAAACCCTCTTTGAATTTTTCCATGAGTTTGGCTAATTACCAAAATTCTAAAACATTTGCTTTTGAAATTTTTCAAATGTTCTCATTGTTTTTATGGAGGAGCAGAGCTTTAGTAGTCCTTATCCTGCCATTCTCGAATTTCTTTCCCCAATTGTGTTTTTTTTTTTTTTTTTTTTTTTTTCTTTTTTTAAAGAACTGAAATGGAATGGCCTTGCTATATATGAATCTCTTCTCAATTCTCTTCATCGAAAATTCATTTTCTGAAATGGATTTAGAGATAGTGCAGGGGCAGAGCTTCTCTGGTATATTGCTTTATGCATTGATCACTATTCATTCAACTTATATTTACTAAATGTCAACTATTCACTAGCCACTGTTACAGAAAATAAAGATGACAAGGATCATGTGCTTATCCTGAAGTATCTTCTGGGGTCCTTTGCCTCTCCTTCCTTTCCCTCATCCCTCTACTACCCCATAACAAATAAGAGAGAAGCAAAGAGCAGAACTTAGCTAAAAGCCATAAAGCAATTTGATTGGGCAGTTTACTGACAAAGTATAAACTGTCTTTATTTAAATTTCACATTGTCAGAGAGACTGATTCTGGAAATTTCATCCTTATTAGAAGAAACTATGTTAATCATCAAGATCTGATAGCTCTTTTTACTTGACTTTTGTAGAAATAATTCTGCTGTAGCAGGAGACTTATTTGATGAAAATTTTATTTCAACAAATGATTATTGAGTTTTCTTTCATTATAGTGGGACACTAGGTGGTAAATGGAATCAAAGACACATAACACATGCTTGATAATATATGCTTCCCTAGTCTCAGGAGGTATAAACAGTTTAGGAAAATGTCTATTAATGACATATCACAATATAATAGACTGGTAGTGTAGCAAATATCATTGGAGCTGAGATAAGGCTGGCATTCCTAGGAAAGGAAGTTAGAGGAATCTGATACAAACAGAGATAAGTAAACCTTAACAAAAGTCACAATGAGTGGTTGAACTGAGATTAGAACTCATTTCTCAATGTTTTTCTCAGTTTCTCCATCTTATTTCACACTTAATTATATTGATAGCAGTTTCCCCTCTACTATAAAATAGCAGATATTTGAATTATTTATCTAATTGTATATTAAAATTAATTGAAATAGTAATTTAATGTAATATAATATGAAAAATGTGACCAAAAATAAAATCAGAAGAAATTTTCTGTTAGTTTGCTTTCATATATAAGGAATATACTATAATTGACCTAACTGATAGTGAGATATGTCTGATTAATTACACTAACAATCTAAAGGTATTTTACTCTATTTAGTGTTCTCTATTGTTTGGGGTTGGTAATTTGTTATAAAACTGGCCAGAACTTCACGAAATTTTTATCCCATATTCTATTATCAAAATTCTTTAATCTTTGAAAATTAGCATTATTCCTTCTAATATGAAAACTCTAAAAGTGGCATAAATTACTTGTGGAATCAAAGTTTTTTCATACAAAAGTTATCTCTTGAACATTTTGAGGGTCAAGCAGTTGAATATATGACCAACTTCAAAAATTTACATCACTAAATTTTCTAGAGAGCAGCAGTCCCAATTGTCATCATATAATAAATCAATAACCCACAAGTATATTCACTCTTTGGTAACAGCCAGTTATTGCAGTTCCTTGAATGTTGAGAAAATTGGTTTGGATGATATCTTGTCAATAACAGGGAGTTAAAGAAAGTATTTGTATAGGATAATTAATTTGATGTAATTTGTATGCAAAAGTTTAGAGAACTGTTTTTAAATTTATAAATTGAACATTTTCCATATGAAATAAAATCCATAAAATTTTTAAAAGATACCAAAAGAGATAATAAATTAAAAAAAAACTTCTAAAGGAAATTCCAAAGGCAAATGAAATCCTGAAGGAAAAGGATAAAGACGGAGGACTCAAAAATATATGCCAAGTTTTTAAGTAGGTCAACTGGAAGCATAACAATTCAAATGTCAGAATTAATTTATTTAGGTGAATGTCAAAGAGGCACAGTAAATGTTTGATGATGACACAGTCCAAGTTGAAAATGCCTAGTAGATGGTTAGAAATACGTTGATGGCTTTTATGCGGCCATCTTCCATGATACATGGCCTACAGAGCAGCTAAGTCTCTAGCATTTAGGAAGTGATCAGCATTTTTCTCTTATTGTTTTTAAAAATAGCCCATATCTCCCTAAAACTGAACATTTAATATTGCCCATTGCATTCTAATACAAAGACGACATCAGTGAAAGTCCTTGGACATATTGTACATTTGTAAGCGATAATTATGTGAAGACTAAGGAAGGAGGGGCAAGCAAGAGATTTTTGGGAATCTGATACTGGAGAAGTTGGGAGGAAGTGCTGCTGCCTAAAAGCAGCAGGGTGACCCAAGCAATAAATATGATGAAAATTTCTGCATCAGTTGACTCCACTACTTATTTTTGTTTGTTCTCTCTGTTACTTACCAGTCTTCCCAGAGAAGGAACTCTACTCTTTCCTGCCTTATTTATTGACTTCCCAGCAGATTCTAGGTAAATCAGAAGTTTACACTTCTTTCCTGCTCCATTTCTGCTCATGGATACTTCTGTCTTATAACCTAAAATGGTGGTGAAAGGTTAGGGAAGGAGCAGACATTAAAGAAGACTGGTGGTAAGAAGTTCCCACAGCTTTGGCAGAGGAAGGCGCAACAGAGCATGCTCAAGAACATTGTGTTGATCAAGTGGTTAATAAATCTGCTATGTATCAGAAAATAGATTCTTGGCTTCTCTTTTATTTGCCTTAAATCTAAACAGATCAGATTAAAAGGGTAGCCTATTTGAAATTCAAATTTATACTTATATTCTTACATTTCCACAATTATATCTCCTGAGTAGTTTTCAATGTAAGTTTAATGAATATCATTTTTAAAATTATAACCACAAAGCATCTTGCTTTCAAACTTTTGTGTCAAATCTCACAGGAAGCGTATTTACTGACTTCCCATCTTACCTTTTACCATACTCTTTATGTATCTTCAAAGTACCATACTTTTCCAAGATGTTTATTTGTTTGAATCTACTTACTAATTTTGAGGCATACTGCTTTCAACTGTCATTACATTTTTCTGATCAGTAATATTACTAAATGATATAGCTCCCCTCATACCCATTGTATATTTCTTTAACCCATATTTCTCCATGGGAATATGAGTCAGTTGTTCTAAAGGCTTATTTAAAACTATAGATATATGCCTTTTGTTTAGCTCTATTTTTCCCAATATCGGTAAGTGAGCTCATGAAAGCAAGATATATTTATACCAAAGTAAGCATGAGAACTCATACGTAAGGACAGTTTATTTTTAAGATTCTGAACAGGTTATTTTTATGTAGTAAGAGAATTAGAGTTCTGTCTAGGATGTAACTGTGTTACTATAAAGGGAATGAATCCTGGAGGAAATGTCACTCCACAAACTCCCTACTGTATCCATTTCTTTTTTTTTTCTTTTTTAATTTGTGGGTAAAAATCAAATTTTTCACAATACAAACCAATGTATCCATTTCTAAGACACATTTCAATATCAATGACATTGACAAATCCATCTTGAGAATGGAAACTAAGTGAAATTTTGAAATCTGGGTTTGCTCCAGAATCTAAGATAGCTCCAATTGATTGGCCTTGTTCATGGACAATTTGTCCATATTTTTAGGTACATCAGATGCATGGCAAGAAAAGCCAGAGTTATCATTGGCGGTGACAGAAATAGTTGGCAAAACAGAACCTATAATTTTATTTTCTCTGTATCCTTCCAACATATTGAGGATATTATGCACTGGGAGTGGATAATAAGTACTTATTGGGGCTTTACTTCCCATATGGCTCTGCACTCAACAAGCCCTGGAGCTACGTCAAGGGAGTTAAAACAAATAATACTAACTACAACAAAACAACAGCAAAAAGGATAAACCTTCTTCTCTTCTCATGATGTCCTGGCTACGATAGTCATTTTAAGTGTCTGAATAGCTATGCCCAAGTTGGGTTACTAGCTGATCAAGAATAAACCTGCCTATAAATACAAGTAGAGCTAACCATGGGTGAAAATACTAACTCATTCCCTGCATCTCCCTCTCTTTATAAGGCTGCCTACCTCTGTTTTCCGTAAGGGATTAACTGATTTCAGATTATAATATTAGTATCGATGGCAATAGTAGTAACAACAACAATCATAATATGTTAGAATTGATTAAGCACTTAGTGTGAGTCAGGCACTGTTCTTAATGTGCTATAGACCTTATCACATGTAATTCTCATAACAATACTTTGATGCTAATACTATGAGTAATTTTATCTCAGAGAGAGTTTATTGATGAATTTCACAGAGTTAACCAGAGTTGGAGCAGGGATTGAAATCCAGCTAGAAGGATTAAAGCACACACTACTCTTAACCACTACATTGTGCTATTACAATAACTCCCACTTTCTAGTATCTTCAGCTCTTATTCATGGCCTGATAATTCACTCCTTACTTTAGGTGCTTTACATTTGGAAAGTTACTCATTCCGGCTTTCTTTCCAGAAGAGATAAAAAGATCTTCCTAATGCCAAGTAGAAAGCAGCCCTTGAGTGTTTTTTGTACAGATTGTTGCGCTCACGTGTGGGCCTTTCCATAGTGGGGAGAGGGGCTTCAGGAGAACCCCAGAGCCAGAATTCACATAGCATCAGTTGTGCTACAAATCAGTATGGGACAGATGAATTCACACTATCCCCACATTCTGAATGATTTTCATCTTAATTTCATTTAAGGAACAAAAGTCCAGGAGAGAGGACAGAAGGATTTCCCTGAATTTTTTTTTTTTTCAAGTGGTGAATTAAGTAAAGGGGTGAGGAAGAGTATTGGAGAGAGAAAGAAAAACATAGACCCCCAAATGAACGTCACTGCAGTAACATAGAACTCATTTCCTAGATTTCACAGCCAAAATATTTTGGCAAGCAAATGCATTTCTGTATTATTCCAATCAGTGCAGTAAATGGATAGCTAGCTGTTTCTCGCCAAACACGGCAATCCCAACCTGGCCCTAGGAGATAGTACACAATCCTGAGTTACACAGCTCCTGCAGCTGCCTGACAGTAATTGATGTACATTAAGCCATTATCATTGTGAAAGGAGTGATTATAATTTCTTTTCCCTGTGGCAAATCTAAGAATGCATAGAAGAAAACCATTGGCATGTCTAGGTGTAAAAGCCATTACCTTTGTTGTCAACGTTTGAGACACAGAGCAGCTGGTTTTCAAAACAATTCGGACATTTAGGATACATGCGTGAGATTAGCCCTTCTTGCTGGCAATGTAATTACTCTGTTTATTCATTTTAATGTTCCTATAAAGGAGAATGAACTGTGATGTAGTGCAGGAGGAGGAAAAAAGGCCTGGAAAGGCAAGTGTGCCATTCTTTAGAAGCAGAATGTGAAGCTGGTGAGCACAAGATAAGCCAGGATTTGTTGGAAGTAGCTCCTTGTCTTCTATAGTGTCAGGAATCCAAGCAAATCTGGAAGTGACCTTTCTTATCAGGCACCTTTTGTAGCCCTGATCTGGTCCACAGAGTGATTCATCTTTGATGGAGTTCTGGGAAAAGATCTGTGAGCATAGCTTTTAGATAATGATTAGCTCTATGTGGTCTTGCTTTACAAATTGAACCACATAACAATAGAGGCATAAAGATATTTAGCAGTTGTTTAATTCAAACTTTAACCCCAAGGAAGAAATCACCTGGCACAATCACACTAATTGATGGTTATCTTGTCTCTGGTTGAATATTATTGTTGCAAACCAGTTTTACTTTTTGGAAGCATCCTGTTCAATATTTGGCCTTGTCTAATGGTTATAACATCTTCCTTAAAACTAAGAGGAAATTGATCTCATTGAAACATCCATTTGATCCATTCTACTTCTGAGCATTCCATAAAAATTTTAGTTTTTATTGCTCTTCCCATTCCTATTTTAATTCAGTGACCATATCACCCCTTAGATTTTTCCTGCCCCCCAAATTAATCCATTTAAGGAGAAAATTATTTAAAAATTAATGTGTATGGGTATGGTTGATAGTGCATATATAAGAATGTTTTTCTCTGAAAGAGAACAAATGTACATTAATGTTACAAGATGTCACTATAAGGGTAATATTTGGGCAAAAATACAACCAAAGCAAACTATAGACAGTAGTGTATAGTAATATATTAATAAACTTCCATCAATGGTAAAAAAAAAAAAAAAAAAAAGGAAATATGCTAAGAGAAAGAAACTAGACAAAAGGTACTACATATTGTTTGACTCCATCTTTACAAAATATATATAAATTAGACCGATGGAAGTAAATTAGCAGTTATGAGTAGTAGGGGAAGGATAGAGAGATTGTGAGGTAACTACAAAGGGGTAGAGCTTTGTTGTTTTTCTATTATTATTTATTATTTTTGGAGTAATGAAAGCACTCTCATATTGATTGAAGGGATGACTGCACAACTGTGATTATACTAAATGCCATTGATTGTACACTTGGATGGATTGTATCGTTTATGAAATTATTTTAATAAAATTGATTAAAAAACACTGAATTGTATATTTTAAATAGGTGATTTATATAACATATGAATTATATCTCAATAATACTGTTAGACAAAAAAAAATGTGTGGTAGGCACTGGCGACTCTACAGTGACTAGGCAGCATGGTGTATTACAGAGTTTATAGTATGGTTACAGGGAAGTAAAAGAACAGTTTAATAAAGTGTGATAAAATGCCCTTAGTGCTATTATAGCATTTCAAAGTGCTATCTCATCAGGCCTAGCATTTCACAATTTTCTCATGTGTATGGCTATGGACAACTCACCAAGCCAGGCACACTACATTGTCTATTGTCCCTTTTAGGAAATAGTCAAAAAAATAAAACTAAAACTGACAATGTGGAAATACCAGCTCTCTTAACTGTACACTATGAATCATTTTATTAAAGTATCCTAAGAAGTTACTTTTCTTTGATAGTAATGCCTGTAAATCATTCTCACTTGAATCTTTATCCAAGATCTGTACTAACATGTATATATCCTTCCATGTTTTAAAAATCCAAATCCAAGATAATAACACTTGTCCATGTTAAAGTTTATCTGGTAGATTTAGAACCAGAGACACAATAAATTTTGCACCTTTCTTCTTGCATGTTACATATTAAATATATATATATGTATCATTTTTAATGACCAGTGCCACCTCCCATTTTGTTATCTATTGTATTATTAAGATATATATTCTAAAACTGATCTTTGTGTATTTCTTAATTCCTGCCTATTTTTTTCATCTTTTGTTTCTACCTTGTGGACATAAATGAATAAAGACCTGTGTGTGGTACTATCTTTATATTTACACACATGTGCAGATACACATTGTTTATAAAAGATCAAATTGAAAGCAAAAATGATAATAACAATAGTAAATAAGAATAATAAAGCATTTTACTTCTCCTTTCAAAATCTGGTTTCTTAGAGATTATTGCTAATATTTAATTTGCCTTGATATGGTTTTAATTTTCTGGAACATTTGCATGTATTATCTTTTCTTTCTATCCTTCTACCTATCTATAGTATTAATAGTGGCCAAATATTATCATTCCTATTTCATAAATAAAAGATGAGTCATAAAATACTAAATTAGCCAAAGTCACATACAGAGGTAGAGTCAGGACTAAGAACCACACTCCTGACGTCAGTGTTCATTTCTAAGATACCACAGCATAGCCAAGATTTAAGTTTTAATGTGCCTACAAAGTCATTATGCTTGAGTTTCTTATTTTGACAAGTTCATGCCATTGGCTAATGATAAAATAAAAACTCAATGGCAACCACCAATCACTATTACCTCATGTGATATGGTTAATTGAGGAAAGACTATATAGTGCATTTGATTATAATAGATTTTAATCAAAGCACACAAACAAGTAATGTCTATAAAAGTCTATAGGTAGGGAAGCGGCTGTGGCTCAATCAGTAGGGCTCTGGTTTACCATATGGGAGGCCCCGGGTTCGGTTCCTGGGGCCTCCTGGTAAAGGCAAGCCCGCCCGCACGGCGTGGTTAGCTGACCCAGTGAGCACAAGCAGCAAGGGGGGGATAAATGAATAAATAAATAAAATCTTTAAAAAATAAATAAATTAATTAATTAAAATAAATAAATAAAAGTCTATAGGGGGAAGCGGCTGTGGCTCAATCAGTAGGGCTCCCATTTACTATATGGGAGGCCCCGGGTTCGGTTCCCGGTGCCTCCTGGTGAAGGCAAGCCTGCCCGCATGGCGTGGTTAGCTGACCCAGTGAGCACAAGCAGCAAGGGGGGGATAAATAAATAAATAAATAAAATCTTTAAAAAAAAAAAAAAAAAAGTCTATAGGTATAAATTCAGAAGTTCCAAGAGGCTTGCATTGTATAAACCATAATGGACTTTACATTTCTTGGCCACATTTCCATGTTTAATAAAAGTTAATCATTCCTTAAATAAAGCCATGTGAGCCACTGGAACATAATATAAAGGAGCCTAAATCCAAACCACTTCAATTTTCACACTATTCTTTTACTCTTTTCTAAGAGCAGAACAATAAACTTGAATTTTCAATAAAATCAGAGCCTTTGATGTGTCCATTTATTTTTAAAAGACATTCTGTAGCATACACAATTGCTGATTCTAGTAGCTCTCCATTGATATTCCATTTAATAAACTAGCAAGCCAGACACATTTATTTTAAAGTTCAGGTTTAATTAAAAGATACGACTAGAGTGACAGAATGGCAAAGGGAAAAAGGGCTGTTGAAAGTTTTTGTTTATGACTGCAGAGCAGCTGCTTTTATTTTTACCTAATCTCCATTAATGTCAAATCAAAGGCAGCACTTCTTAGAGGCTTTTGAATTTGCCTTGTTACCTGCTCTCTTTAGGAAATTACTATACATTTCCTCATTCTTGATTGAAATCTAGTACGAGCCCATTGCTCTCTAGCTGAAAAGTCCTGGGGAGTAGTTGTCATCGAGTTTATTTTTGAAATTGAAATCCATTCATTTATTTATTCAGCAATATTTGCTAAGTAACTATTATGTGTCAGCCTCTGTTTTAGGTGTTGGGAGCTAAGCAGTGAAAAAATTGACCAAAAAATAAATAAACAAACAAACAATAAACATTGAAAAATAACAACACATCTCCTGCCTTGCTGGAGATTAACTTTATAGTGAATACTCATTTCAGACTCAAATATCCTACATATAAGTGATAAAATATTAAGACTGACAGAGCATTGCAGAAAAAGAACTGAGGACATTTTCAAAGATTGTTTTCTTGGATCGTTATTATTCCATCAAGTATTTCAAGACCTGCCTTTATGACAGAGATAAGAAAGGGCCTTAGAAGGTAGAAAAGAAATGAGAAGAAGGAGGATTTTTAGTCTAGGCCTGGGCTGCATCTTTTAGGCAGATCAGGAGAAACTAGTTCATCAAGACATGGCTCTCTCGGGAGGCATATTCACTGAACTACATGTTCTTGGCAGCTTCTGAGTTGCATCATGGCCTTCCTTTCCCAAAGGTGTGCAGGATATGAAGGAGAAAAGAAAAACTAAACTAGCAACAAGGGCCCTATATGAATTTCAGAAACCACAGGATTCTTACTTAGGACAAATGAGATGTGACACATATAATGGAATCCTTCTCTGAGACAAATTATACCACATTTCCCTGTTAATATTCAATGCCTCTTTTAAAAGAATTTAATTTTGATAATTTTGTAATCTATGAAACCATGATGGAAAAATTCATGTGAAGGGAAACATGTTTTTTCATTTTACATAGTATATTAAAACAGCAAAGAAATTGACCACAGGACACTTATTAAGTGTTTTAATAAGTTTAATTCCATTAGCTCTTTAGAACAAGCTTATGAGATAGATATATTTTATCATCACCATTCTACACATAAGGATCCCAAAGCTGATTGAATTACTTATCCAAGTTGATATATTTAATCAATATCTATATCAGAACGCAAAACCAGTTTTAACAGCCTCAAAAGCCATTAGAGTCTCACTGAACCATAAAGTATTTACATTTATTAATCAAATACAGAAGTTTAATTAGACAAAAATATTTTCTATTAGACAACTTGAACATTATAAAGATAGTCATGCCCATCTTTTGTCTTCTTGATTTTTTTTAGGTGCTCAAGCATTCTCATTAAGCTTCCCTCAGAGATGATTAAAGAGGAGCTAAGATAAATAAATCAAGGTAATATATACAGTTGGGCCAAATTATCCTGTCTTAGTCCTTAGACATCACAACTGCTCTTGCTATGGCTCGTTGAGAATTGCAGGACACTTTGAAAATTTCAAGGCTTACCTTGACCATTTCAGATGGCTGTTCTGGAATTGCAAGTGCCAACAATGTTTTAAGGGCTTACTCTGTTTCTGAGCACCAGGCTCTTCTCCAGAACTTTGGCTGGAAACTGAAGCAGTGAAAGCATGAAAATAACGTTCCATTGATGACATAAGGAGGCAGTAGGTAAGTGTGATGGTTAGGCTAATGTGTCAACTCAGCCAGGTAATTGTGCCCATTTGTTTAGTCAAGCAAGCACTGGGCTATTGTAATACAAGGGCATTTATGGTCTTTAGTCATCAGTGAGTTTACTGCATAGATGGATGATTACATCTACAATCAACCAGGAAGATTGCCATCAGCAATGAGTGACATTTTATCCAATCAGTTGAATGCCTTAAAAGGAGAAGTGATTTCAGCATTCAGAGAGAATTTCCCAGCTTGTATTTGGACGGCCAATGTCTCCCAGGAGCTCAAGGACCTTCATGAGACCTTCATCAGAGTCCCTCATTTGCAGCCTGCCTGTGGAATCTGGACTTGTGCATCCCCACAGTCACGTGAGAGAATTTTATAAAATATCATACTATTTACAGATATTTCCTGTTGATTCTGTTTCCCTAGAGAACACTGATTAATAAAGTAAGTAAGAGGATAGGTTTCAAACTTAGACATGAGTTTCTGTCCCCATTCTGAAGTCAATGAATAATGTCAGAGTAGACATTTTGATTGCTTTCCTTTGCCTGCATTTTGTTCCTATGATGATGATAATAATACATAAATCATAACATTGTGATAATTAAAGAAGTTGTAAACAGGTATACAGAAAGAATTAATTTATCTTCTATTACAAGTATTAATATTATTAAATCCCTTTCCCTCCCACTTTAATATCTATACATTCTCATGCATCTGTACAGGTCTTTTTGTATTTATCTAGGAGTACATATAATCTAGATCTACATATCACAGAAAGGCCAATGTTTATTTAACAGTTAAGTATTTATACTCAGCCTACTTCTTAAAGAACTTTAGATAGCTTGAATTTTACCTTAAGTTTTCATAGGAAAGTTGAGGTTCCGAAGAGCAGAGGTCTAAGGAAAGCATGTACTTTATTTCTCGACTCCTAAGATGAGTTAGAATCAGGCCTTGCATGTAACCCTTGGGTCCAGGCCATGTAAAATCTGAACCAAAGGTAAACTGATTTATTAAATAGATTTTGAACTCTGGAAAAATCAGTAAGGCAAATTCTTTTATAGAAATAAATGATTTCCTTGAAATAAAGTAAAGGAGGAATTTATGGCAAGCATCTCTGCTTGAGAGACAGAGATTAACACAAGGGATAATCTATAGTTTAATAAAAAATAGAACTACTTTTCAAATGTATGCATCGACTATTGAATCTTTATAAAGGGGGAGGCATATTATTAAATTGTAGCTCAGCAAGGAGCTGAGATAATTATGCCTTAGTATCTGATGCATGCTGGTGATCTAAATTAATGTTAGAATAGCAAGTTAATAGAGACTCTAATGGGCACACAAACTCCATCCAACTATTTTTCCTCTCAAATAGTGTATGTCTTAAGCAAGCAGTTGGCAGGTGTTAAATTGTAGTAAATTCATGATTAAAGTCTCTAACAGGTACCTGCATTGCTGATAATGTATTGCACTGGTTAAAATGTAAACCATATACTTTAATCATCTCTGGCACAGGCTCTCTATCCACAAAAAGGAAAAGCAAAGGAGACAATTTTCCTGTGTGGTTGTGGATATTATTTGCACACACATGAATGTAGTGCCAACAATACTTATTTTGCTAATGGGGAATCATGAACGAGTTCAAGGTCTTTAATTTGGGGTGATGCCATTTACACAAATGGTGACAATAGCAAAAGGAGTATGTTCGGGGAATAAAGGAGTGCTTGTGTTATATTTGAGATTCAGATTAGAAATCCAAGTATGTGTAACAATTAGATAGTTATATATGAACATATGAAACACGGGAAAAGTTGGGGTCTGACATCTGACTTTTAGTCATCAATATGCAAATGGTATTTTTAAAGGCATGGCATTAGATGAGAATACCAATGGAAGCAGTGTAGATAAATATATATCCTAGAGACTTAAATCTTTGGTCGGTTCATGTGCCAATTGAACCCTGAATCTCAGCAGAGTTGCAACACATTCTCTCCAGTTCATTGGATTCACCCAGGACAACTAACAAGGAGATGATAATGGACAATGCCCATACCAAGGAACAGAAAGTCTGCAACAGCAAGCAAGATATTTCCATCCATCTGTCCCATGGAATTTAAGCCCCCTCTCAAGTAGAAACAGAGTGGACATCACCATCCCCAAATCCTCAAGATTGAGGAATGAACAATGAAGTAAAGTAGACTTATTATTCTGTTATGGACTTATTGTTATTATTCTAGCAATGAATTTGACCTCTTCTCACCACTAGCGCTTTCACCTTTCTAGTCTCAACCACTATCACATTTCACCCAGACTGCTGCAATAGCACCCTAACTTGTTTTCTTGTTGCCACTTTAAATACTCAGTCTAATATACTTATAGAAACCAGAATTATCTTGTTAAAGCATGATCACCTTGTATCATTCCACATAGGTCAAGCATCCCCAGTGGCTTCTCAACACAGAGTAAAATCTGAAGTCTTTGCCACAGCTTACAAGGCTGTTTGTCTATCCTGGCCTCTAGCTCCTCCACAACCGCATGTTTTAGCATACTACCACCTCCCCTTGGCTCCCGATATTCCAGTCACACAATCTTTACTATTCCTCAAGGACCCTAACCAGCTCCAGCTTCAAGACCCTTGTATTTGCTGTTTCCTCTACCTGAAACTCTCCCCCAGCCAAATAACTGTAAGGTTTTCTTCTCACTCCATTCAGGTCTTTGTTCAAATATCACCTCCCCTGGAGTGCCTTCCCTGCTTACCATAACAAATTAGTAGCACTGTATCTCTCTATCCCCTTACACACTTTAATTTTTCCAAGTTTTCCTTAGTGTGTTACTCTCTACATAACATTCTATAACTAAACCATTATTTTTAATATAATCACAATTAAGTACAAACTACATGAGGATAGCAACTTTGACTTTTTTAAATGCCTACACAGCAACTAAAAAAATCCTGACACATTGCAATTTCTCAATAAACATTGTTTGATAAATGAACAAATTAATTTATTAACTAATGAGTTAAGACAAGAGAAAATAGATAGTAGCAATTGCAAATATGCAGATGTGGTTTGATGCTCAAGGTGGGAATCTAAGCACTGGGAAATTAAACAGAATGGAGAGCTACTGGGGAAACTGGGAAAGTACTTCAGAATCTGTGTATCTGGATAAACTTACCCAATAGTAGAATAAATGTATGACTATCAATCCAGGGCAGGGCTGTCTATTCTTGGATCTGGTTTGAAGTAGTTTCTGGACATAGAAAAGCACAGGCTGGCAATTAGAGATGCTTTGCCAGGAGGAGGCCTTTAAAGTCCTTCTGTGTCTGCAGCAGAGATCTTGGCCATCTCTTAAGCTCTCAGAGGCCTGATTATATGATCCCAACTGTTCTACTCTCAGTGCTGTTTAAATTGACATGAATATTTGTCTTGTGTGGAGAGATTATGTTCTTAAATACATTTGTGGGTTTATTTTGTGGGGCTGATAGCTGAATATATATATAGGAGAGAACTGAATATGAATATGATGGTGGAATCATCTTTCAGTTGATTTTTTAAATTTTCTCAATAAGGTATTTAACATGAAATTGGTGATTGCTAAAATTACATAACTAACTCTACACCTGGAAAAAGGAGTAGATAAACAATAAGCAATTTAATGGAAATTTATACTATTCCCATGGTTATCACTGTTGGGGAACCCATAATGCATTGCACTGCCAGATGGATTCCCTGGCAATGCCAGCCCTAATGTGTAGTGAACAGAGCATGGGTTTAGAGAAGAGTGGAGTTTTTTATGTTCTCTTCCTACTCACTTTGTCACTTAGAGCATATTATTTAATTATTTCTGGCATCTTTTTCTACATCTTTAAATGTGAATGATATTTACCCACTAGGTTGTTTTGAAGATGCAGTGAGGTAATATA
The DNA here is from genome assembly GCA_026826555.1 of Tolypeutes matacus. Lineage (NCBI taxonomy): Eukaryota > Metazoa > Chordata > Mammalia > Cingulata > Chlamyphoridae > Tolypeutes > Tolypeutes matacus. Next base: position 52,897,416 of record JAKSZT010054030.1, read on the forward strand.
TTCAAAACCTAGCTATGGTCATCAAAATAGGTGTTCAAAAAATCTAGTGCCTTCCCCACTCCCATGTGTATTCAAGAATTTTCCATACTCTATTTTATCATATTTTAAATGGCAAATAATTAGATAAAGCAATAATTTTAAGTCCCAGGACCATCTTCCCTAAGAATAATAGCTTCCTGACAGTTCTATATTAGCCTAGCTAAAGGTGGTTAGTAATAACTATTCTTGCTACTCTCAGAGTTGAGAACCAACCTGAAAGAGTAAAGTGATGTTTTAAGCTGGTATCAAGAGAATTTATTGGGACTCAGGTATATATAGATCTAAGAAACCCATTCTTCCAAGTGTATAGTGGAAGTGGAAGCTACTGAGATACATCACTGCTGTAGTTATGTATATACTATGTCATCCTTGAAGCATCCACACTTTTTCTGGTGTTGAAGCTTGAGAGCTATGACCACTTGATCAATCAGCCAAGGCAAAATCTGGTGATACCAGCCTTCCAAGGGCACCACAATATCAACTTCTTGGGCCTTGTCAGTTAATAGCTCACTTCAAAAAGTATCAAGGTCTGAAGTGTGATTGATTTTACTTCAGATTATTTTATTTTATAATTTTAGATGGCACACACCAAGCAAAAGCTGAAACTTTTTTTTTTTTTTTGCCTTCTGTGTTCCCAGTGGAATTATTAATCTTTCCGTCAAGTCTAATTTCTGACTTTTGATTCAATTCCATTTCAGCAACTAATGCCTCTATTAGCATCACTGCAGGGTACTTTGCAGAAAAACTCTATGCATTATTGACTAGATTTTAATTTCAAATACTATTCTTAATGATCAAGTAGTTGACTACCAATGTTCTGGAGGCTTACCTCATGTACTGAAAGATGATTGCCTAATCTATATATGTTCAAGGACATAAATTACAAGAAAATCATTTCTATATTTATACCATTAAATGACTCCTGGAGGAATCAGTGGTTTTTGAAGGTGAAAAATATTATTTTAAGAAACCTAATAGTAGAGAAACATATGGTTTGGTACAAAAGAAGGAAATACAGACGAGGCCAGGTTTTACTCCTCCTAAATATTATTATCTATTGCAACAGGCTAAAACAAAGGAAAATAAAATATAAATTCGGTAGGTTTTTGTGAGAATGTGAGATAATCCAACAATTAACAACACATGGTCTTATAGTGAAAGATCAATGTAACTGAATGAGATGACCTCATGCATTTGGGACTACCTCACTTTAGCACACACATAATTGATGACTGTACAGTACAGTGAACGAATCAACTAAATTGATCTAACTCTTATTACTGTGTTATCACCAATAGTAACAGGACTCTAAGTGTTCAAATGCTTTAGGAAAAAGTATTCTTCAGTATAGCTGAGTATATGAATCAATGAAATGTATTGCCTATGTCCCTTGGTGAAAATTAAAGTAAAATTACTAGTGTCTCTTCTAGTCTAATCTCTTGCTGAATAGCACTTATATAAATATCCTTAGAGTTATCTCTCCAGCTCCCTTCTCAGAGAGAGAACACACCACTACTTCACAAGAAATATCATTCCATTTTTGGATAATTCTAATAATTAAAGAATATTGTCTTACATGGACACTTGTGTAACTTCTACTACTATCCATTGATACCATGGCAACACAATGTTTTCTGCCTTTATTACTTGATAGCTCTAGAAATTGCTCGAAATCTCCATTTTATCTTTCATACAATTTGCTCCATTGTTCCCAATATAAAATGATTTCTCTTTCCTTCATACACTTGGCCACATTCATCTGGACATGCTCTGATGTGTTTATACATTTAAAAGCCATTATCTCCTAAGGATATTGATGCACTGACACTTTCCAACACCCAAGATTTCTTCTTTGGCATTTTTTTGTGCATTGTCATTCAATGATAATTCTTTATGTTATTCAACAAAACTTGTTGAGTTATACCTAGATGTCTTTCACTGTGATAGTCACTGGAATTAGAATGATGGTTAGGGCACAGACTATCCTACAGAGTCTTTCTGTCTACAGAATGTGGCAGAAAAGTAAATAGGCAATTATAATAGAGTGCTACCATGAGTTAAACTCAAGATACTGTGAGAATCCACTGGAATGTTATATGTAGAATCCATGAGACTATGGAAAATGGTGTAAAAGAAAGGGAGAAGTTGAGCTTACTTCGAGGTCTTCTAGGTAAATGAGTGTGTGATGGTGTCTTTTACGGTGATAGTGTTTATAGGAGGAAGAACAGGTATGAAGAGAAAAGTAATAAGTTGAATTTTGGATAAATTGAGTTTATGATATTTGGGACATCAATGTGGAGAATGTTGGGCAATTGATATACAAGTTTGGGCTTTTGTGGAAAGATCTTAATTTTATGATGATGATACCCTCAGGCAATTCCATGATTTTTAATTTTTTGTTTGCTTTATAACTGACCTAATGTTTGCTTGGAGCCAGCACTTACTGGCTCACAAGAGCTGACTTTTAAATATTCAGCAATGTTGTCACTCATTGATAAGCCTTTGGTAACTTGAAATCAGCCAACGTAGGGTCATTGTATCATTGAAATTGGCAAATACTACCAATCGTTTTGTTGTTGTTGTTTTGATCTGCTTTGTTTTACTTTTTTGTTTTACTTGGTTTACCAGCACACCACTAATTCACCTTTTTTTCCCTCATTTTAAAAACCACTTATTGAAGTATATCAATTTAAGTGAACATATATAAACAATAAGTGCATAGTAAAAGTTGTGAAGCAAACATGCCTAACATCATACAGGGCTCCCATACATCACCCCACCGCAAATAACTTGCATTGTTGTGAAACATTTTTAACAAGTTATGAAAGAGCACCATCCAAGTATTATTACTAACTATAGTCCATATTTTACATTTGGTGTATTTTTCCCCCAACCACCCTATTATTTTTTTGTTCATAAATCATATAATTTATCTAAAGTATACAATCAATGGCATTTGGTATAATCACCAAATTGTGCATTCATCACTTCAATCAATATTAGAGCATTTTTATCACTCCCAAAAATAAGAGAAAAACATAGTCCATAACAAAGAAATTCACCTATATATTATTTTTCATAAACATGAGAAATCAAAAATAAACAAAATAGATAGACTTGGACAAACTCTGGGAGACATAACCTCTATTAAAATTGCCACAGTTAATAGCTTATTGTGGCACCAAAACTTCAGAGTCCATTTACTATTTTTCATGCCCACCACCTTTCCCAGGATATTTCACATATTTGCCAAGCAGTTTTCCATGCCAAACCAGCCACATCTGCTGATAATGCCTAATTAGGGTTCTCGGCTTTGGATCTGAACACCTGGTTCTGGCTGATTCAGGCACCCTGTGCTTACATTCCTGTGGCCTGTGGAAGGCTGATACCACACCATGAATAGAATCGGGTGTTCAGGACACAAAACCCGATTGCCAAACCTTCTGGTTTGAATCCAGGGCTACATGTTTACAACATGAAATCTTTACTGTTACTGCTGCTGCATGTATTTTTCTTAAATGAAAAAAGAATTTAAGATTTTCTTTCCATGGACAATTCAGAGGGATAAAAACTTGAGCTGGTATTCTAGGCTACCTAATAGTAATGATGATAATATAATAATAATAATAAATAATAGTAATGACTTACTGTTGAAGGAAAATATAGCTAGTGAGAAAAAACCTGACTTCTGGAGCTAGACTACTAGGTACCCCAGCCTGGGGTTCAAATCCTATATATACCGTTTACTTATCTCCGGTAAGTTAGTTTAACTTTTTGTGCCTCAGTTATTTATCTATAAATTGGTAATAAAATAATAGTACCCATATCATAGAGTTGATCTGGGTATTAAGTGAGTTATTATGCATAATATGTATAGCGTTATGCCTGGAAAATATTAAGTGCTCAATAAACATTAGTTATAGGACTGCAATGGCACTAATGGATTAGACCATAATACTCCCAAGGATTCAATGATGAAGATAATATTAACTCTAAAATCAGCATAAGTCAGTTTAGACATGAGGAAATCTAGCCTTAGAATGGTTGAATAACTTTGCTAAGCCATACAGAAGACCTAGGAATTGAAACTGGATTTGGTTGACTACGGAACAACTCCAAAGCACCATGTAGAGAGAGTACAAGTATCATGACCATCACCACCATATTGCCTACAAATATGTCCTGTTTTTAGCTTAGAGTCTTTCACGTATGCAATTCATTTGACCCACATAATCACATACGAAGTAGACAGAGCAAATATTATTATCCTTGTTTTATAATTGTTGGAAAAAAATTGACTCAGAAATTTCATATAAGCACAAAAACAGTAACTCCCTTAGAGTACACTAACCAATAAATAAGTAATATAAATCAAATATCACCCTATTGATTTAACTACTAACCCTGACTTTGACGCAGCAAAAAAAAACTTTCTTATATAGAATCGAATTAATTCACAGTTAGAACCTGTACTAGTCAGCTTACATTTGTGGAAAACTATGCTTTTGTTCTATATAGTGTTCAGGAATTTTTATACTCTCAGCTGTTAAATTTAAGGCAATGATCTATTTCGAGTTGATTTTTGTATATATTGTGAAGTAAGAGTCAATGTTGGTTCCTTTTTTTTGTATATGGCTGTCTAATCGATTCAATGCTGTTTGTTGAAAGGACTATCTTTTCTCCAGTGAATTATCTTTGCACCTCTATCAAATATCACTTGAACCTATATGTATGGAGCTATTATGGACATTCTATTCATATTTCACACTTTCATAATCAATATGGCTTTATTTTATATCTTAAAATCAGGCAATGTATATCATTCAACTTTGTTCCCCTCTTTCAGTTATTTTTTCTATTCTGGGTCTTTGCCCTTCCACAGGAATTTTAGAAGCAGCTTGCCAATTTCTACAAACAAGACTGCAATAGTTTTGATTGTGTTGATTGTGTGAAAACTGACATCTTAACAATATTGAGGCTTCAGATGAATTAACGCAGTGTAACTCTCCACTTACGTCTATTTAAAATTCCTCCCTGCAATGTTTTATACTAGTCAGTGTGCCGTGTCATGATTTGAAGCTGTATGTACCCCAGAAAAATATGTTCTTAAAGTTAATCCAATCCTGTGGGTGTGGACCCATTGTAAGTAGGACCTTTCAGTGAGTGGGATCTTAAGTTAAGATGTGACCCAGCTCATTCAGCGTGGGTCTTAGTTCTCTTACTGGAATCCTTTACAAGAGAATGAAATTCAGATGAAGAGAGAGAAAGCTGCAAAAGCAAGAAGCTGAAACCTAGAAGGAAGGGAGAAACCAGCAGAAGCGCCATATGTCTAGCCATGTGCCAGAAGAGTCCAGGATTCTGATGATGCCTGGATTTGGACATTTTCACAACTTCAAAACTGTAAGCTTGCAATCTCATCGATTTCCATAATTAAAGCCAACACATTTTATGGTATCTGATTTCAACAGCTTAGCATACCAAAACACCAGGTGTAATGAATATTTTGACAAATTTATGCCAAAGTATTGCATAATTTTGAATCTATTATAAAAGGTAGTGTTTTTATTAACTTCAATTTCTAATTGTTTGTTGACAGTATATAGAAATATAATTGTTTATTGTATATTGACTTTGTAACCTTCAACCTTACTAAGGTCATTTATTGTCGACCAGACCATATGGGCCTGAAATTATATTTCTGGGAATGCTTTAAATAAGAATTAAGTGTCTTTGATAGAATGAGATTCTAATTGTCTCTTTCTTCTTCAGGGATCTATGTGCTTTTTGTCTATCAAGGAACTTGTCCATTTTATCTAAATTGTCAAAGTCATTGGCATAAATTCATTGGCAAAAAGAAATATTTCCTTATTTCTTCTTGATATTTATAAGTTCTTTAGTGTTGTTCTTTCTCTCGGTTTTGATATTGGTAATTTGTGTTTTCTGTCTTTTTTCCTGATCAGTCTTGCTAGAGGTTCTTCAATGTTCTTTATCTTCTTAAAGAGACCAATGCTGATTTCGTTGATTTTTAAAAATTTTTTCTAGTTTCTATTTCATTGATTTCTGTTTCGATTTTTTTATTATTTCCTTTCTTCTGCTCACTTTAATTTAGTTTGCTATTCTATCTGTGGTTTCTTAGAGTGAAATTCTAGGCCCACTCTTCCCCTGATGTCCTCCTGCTTTCTCCCTCAATGAGATATCTCACCACAGTAGCTATCAAAATTCTTTTTTCTCCAACTCAAGAATATTGTGCTCAGAAGAAAACAGAATATAAACAATTTTTTTAAAATCCAGTTAATTGAAGAAGAGGTAGGAATACTGTAATTATATTCTCTCACCTCCCAGAGGTGGCAGCCTCTGAGGAGAGTTTCTGATCACTCAGAGTTGCAGATATTCTGATATATTCTCTGAGAAGTCCTAGGTTTGTAAATCGTATGCCCTGAGATAGTTTTATCACCTTTAAAGCAGATTATATAAATATGTCTTCAGTACCTATGTGATTTGAACCATTGTTCATTGATTTATCCAGCTAGTAGAGTTCTTCTGGGCTCATTGAAATGGGATCACATGAAAATAAGGGGTATTTGGGCTTCAGACCATCTCTTGAATCCTCCCTAATATTGATTAGCTTTGGAACTGTGCACAATAACTGTGAGTCTATTTTATGAATATAGCATAAGCACATAAGCATATAACATAAGTGTTTTAGACCAGACAATTTCTAAGTGGCCATGTACTATTAAATCTTATGATTTTCGTTACTATAAGAACAGCTTCTTGATAAGAATTAGCTGAGATATAAAATAAATAAGGCATATTCCTGCATTCCAGACATGTCTGATCTAATTAACATGTTAATAAATATATACAAAGTTAAATAGGTTATGTGTAGTAATATGTGTACCAAAAACGAGGACTGTCCACAGTTGGATAGAGAGAAAAATAAGTATGTACAAAAGTTATTGTTAAGTATGGGTGGAAATGAAAGAAATTTATGTGGATTTTCTAAAACAGGCAGACTGTATAATGTCATAAGGATTAGCATATATATTCTAGGCAGAAGAAATGGAATGAACAAAGACGTGGTTTACATATGTTCAGGAGATATTGAGACAATTGAGCTTATGTTTGTGTGTACAAGTTGAAAATAAAGTTGGAGAAAGAAGATGGTCTTTAATAATGACGAAGGAGTTGACTTTGTCTTTGAATTTGTGCTCAGTGGTATCTCTGTAATCCATTCATAAACTGAGAAATGACTTATCCTTGAAGAATAATTGAAGTACTCTCATGCACCTTGGTGAGAGTGAGAAAAGCAGAGGTTATGGGATTTGGCGAGGAAGATCACAGAAATTAGGTACCATTTTCACCATATATCAAGGGTGCATACTGTCAACATGATTTGTAACTGTTAAAGTTGAACTTGATCACCTGGCTGAGGTAGTCCCCTAGTGTTTGTCATACTTCTCCACTGTCAACTTACCCTCCCCCTGCCCATTTTCAATAGTGTACTCTTTGGAAGGGAGTCACTTTGCATAGCCCACCCCTAGGAGTGGGGAGTTATGCATAGGAGATTTGCCTCTTCCCCTCATTTACTAATGTATTCAATTATATATTTATATCACATAGACTTAAGGGTATTTATTTTATACTTTAGGTTATAATCCGATGCTACTTTATTTTATTGGTGAAATTGTGTCAGCTTCGGCCATTAGGATCTCTTTCATTTGGTATCTGTGCCTCTTTGATGTACTCACATAATTTTTTGAGCAGGTACTTTTTTACACTATCAGATCTTCCAGACTCATCTTGTATATTTTCTGCCTCAGGCCTAGAATTAGCCATTTCTGAAAAGATCCCTGGTTCCTTTTATTGGAGAATGGTATTCCAAATCAAGTTCTGGGTGCTAGGTATGCTTGTTGCTACTAGTGTGTTGTTTCTTATCATCTGACAGAGCAAAGAAACGTTGTATATGCTAGTCTGTGTATATTCATATAAATATAAATATTTCTCTATATAACCATTTTTATCTATATTAAGTTAAAAAATGATTTTTTACTGATGTCTCCAACTCTAATCCATTACCACATGAGTCATTCTAGACTCCTACCTTTGCTGATCTATAAATTTCGACTCCACTAGTGAGAAATTTGCCTCCCAACATCTTCTATCTGTTTAATTAATTTTTCAATAAGAGTATATATGATAAGCAGTATCAGAGTTTCTAACCCATTGCTTTTGGTCTTATAGACTCCACTAGTTTCCAAAATTACTTAAGTCATTACCTTTTCTCCCCATCCCCTTCAGTGACATTGATTTACAATTAGATTCTCTTGTCCCAGTCGGAGTTCTTTCTTCAGAACCCTGGCCTCCTTAATGATTTCTTAAAATTTGCACATATTTTAAAGTTCACTCTTTATATTATAAAGTTATATAGGTTTTGACAAACACATGTATCCACTGTTACATCATACAAATCAGTTTCACCACCCTAAAATTCCTCTTTGCTTCTCTTTACCTATTTATCCCTTGTGCTGTTGCCTGGAACTCATGAAAACACTGGATATTTATACTGTCTCTGTAGTTTTGCCTTTTCCAGACTTTCATGTAATTGAAATTTTAAAGTATGTAGCCTTTTCAATCTGGTGTCTTTCACTTACTAATATGCATTTAAGTGTCCTCCATGTCTTTTTCTTTATATTGCTGAATAACATTCTAATTATGGATATACCACAATGTGTTTATGCATTCAACTAATGAAGGGCATCATGGTTGCTTCCAGTTTTAGGCAAATGTAGATAAAGATCAATCAACATTCACGTGCAAGTTTTTGCATGGATATGATTTTCAAATCAATTGAGAAAATACCTAGGATTGTGATTGTGGAATGTATGGTAAGACTAGGTTTAGCTTGTTAATTGGCTATAACATTTTCCATTCCATGAGCAACTCACAAGAGTACTTCTTGCCCTACATCCTCACCAGTGTTTGGCAATATCAGATTTTTTAATATTAGCTATTTTGATAGGTATGTTTAGATTTCTCATTATTGTTTAATTTGCAATTCCCTAGTGAAAAATGAAGTTGAACATTTTTCTTCAGCTTATTTGCCTTTTGTACATATTCTTTGGTGAGGTGTCTTTTCAGATATTTGTCCATTTTTTAGTTTTTTGCTTTGTTATAGTTCAGTTTTAAGAATTCTTTGCATATTTTTTATTGTAGTCTTTTATCAGATAGGTGTTTTGCAGATCTGTGACTTGTATTTTGATTCTCTTACCAGAGCAAGTATTTTTAATTTTAATGAAATCCAATTCACTGATTTTTTCTTCTTCTATGGATCATGATTTGGGGTGTTTTATCTAACTTCTTGTCACTAAACCAAGATCAAATAGATTTTCTTCTAAGTTATCTTCTAGAAGATTTATCATTTTTCATTTTACATTTATATCTATGATCCATTTGGAGCTAAGTTTTGTGAGAGGTGTAAGGCCTGTGTTTAGATTCTTCTTTTTTGTGTATGGACATTAAATTTTCCCAGTACCATTTAAGGAAAAGACTATCCTTTCTCCATTGGACTGCCTTGCTTCTTTGTAAAGATCAGTTAACTAGATTTGTGTGGGTTGATTTCTGGGGTTTTTATTGTGTTTCATTGATCTATTTGTCTTTTCTTTCATGAATTCAATGCTGTCTTGATCACAGTAGCTTTGTAGTAATTTTTTTTTTAACTTTTTAAAAAACTTTTTTCTTGACGTGTATCATTCATACATGAACATACATAAGCCATAAGTGTGTAGTAAAAGTTGTGAACTTGCAAAACAAACATACATATCATCATAGAGGGCACCCATACATCACCCCACCACCAACACCTTGCATTGTTATGAAACAATTGTTACACGCTATGAAGAAACACCATCAACATATTACTCCTAACTATAGCCAATGTCTTATATTCAGTGTATTTTTCCCCCAATGCACCCAGTTATTAACATCCTGTATCAGTATTATATACTTGTTCTAGTTCATGAGATGATGTTCTCAAATTTGTTTGCTTGCCACAGTCCATCTTCTACCACAGGATTCATTGTATAATACAGTCCTGTGCTTTGAAGTCAGGTAATAGCATCATTGTTATTCTTCAGTACAATGTTGATGATTCTGGATTCTTTGCCATTCCAAATGAACTTTAGAATAAATTTTTTCTCCTTTTTTTCTTGGTTAGCCTAACTAGAGGTTTATCAATTTTCTTGATCTTATCAAATAAACAAATTTTGGTTTTATTGATTTCTTTATTGATTTTGTTTTCATTATTTATTTTTATTTCTTCCGAATATTTGTTACTATTTTCTTCTGCTTACTCTGGATTTAATTGTCTCTTCTTTATAAACCTCCTAAGGTGGAAGTTTTATTGATTTTAGATCTCTTTTTCTTTCCTACCAGATGCGTTTAATTCTTTGTTTCCCTCCAAGAACTACTTTCATGGCATCCTATAAATTTTAAGTTCATTTTCATTAATTAAAACTATTTTTTATTTCTCTTGATTTTCTTTCTTTGACTCAATTATTACTTAGATGTGTATTGTTTAATTTCAAAATATTTTACGATTCTCCAGCTGCCTTTTTGTTACTAAATTCTAGTTTAATTCCATGGTGGTCTGAGAGAATACTTTCTATGATTTCTATTCTTTTCAATTTGTTAAGGTATGTTTTATGACCCAGGACATGTTCATAAACATGTATTAGTATTATATTATATTTGTATTATATACTTGTTATAGTTCATGAGAGAATGTTCTCATATTTTTTCTGCTAATCACAGTCCATCTTCCACCGCAGAACGCATTGTGTTATACAATCCCATGCTTTGTATTAAGTTTTTGAAATAATGGCCATTCTATAAGGTGTGAAATGATCTCAGTATAATTTTGATCTGCATTTGCCTAATAGCTAGTGATATTGAACATTTTTTCATGTGCTTTTTTGACCATTTGTATTTCCTCTTTGGAGAAATGCCTATTAAGTCTTTGGCCCATTTATTAATTGGGCTGCTTGTCTTTTTATCATTGGATTGTAAGTTCTCTTTATACAACATGGATATCAAACCTTCATCGGATATTTGGTTTTCAAATATTTTCTCCCATTGACTAGGCTGCCTTTTCACTTTCTTGACAAAGTCCTTTGAGGCACAAGTTTTTTTTAAGTTTGAGAATGTGCCATTTATCTATTTTTTTTTTCTTTTGTTGCTTGGGCTTTGTGTGGAGTTTAAGAAACCACCGCCTATCAGAGGATCTTGAAGATGTTTCCCTACATTTTGTTCTAGGAGTTTTATGGTTGTAGCTTATATATTTAGAACTTTTATCAATTTTCAGTTAATTTTTGTATAAGGTGTGAGATAGCAGTTCAGTTCTTTCTTTTGGATATGGCTATCCAGTTTTCCCAGAACCATTTGTTGAATAGACTGTTCTGCCCCAGCTGGGTGGGCTAGACAGGCTTGTCAAAAGTCACTAATCTAAGCCATTTTGTGTAACATTTATGTAATCTAAGCATCTTTTTTAAAAAAGAAGCCCTACAAATAAATAAATAAATAAATAAATAAATAAATAAATAAATAATCACTATGCCATAAATTTGAGGATCTATTTCTGAACATTCAATTCTGTTCCCCTGGGAAACATATCCATCTTTATGCCACTACCATGTTGTTTTTACCACTGTAGCTAAGTGATATGATTTTTAAAAAGTATACTTTATTTTTTTAAAGATACTTAGATTACATAAATGTTACATAAAAACTATAGGGAATTTTTTTTCTCCAATGAGCTGGAGAGTAGGTATTGCCACTCTGTTGAAATTCAGGGCCCAGCTGACACATGGTCAGCCCAAAGATTTAAATGTCTTGGACATATACCTATCAATTCTAGCTCTAACTATAGGTTCGAATAGAAGGGGCAGAAGAGCTATGTAGGAAAACCACAACTGAGTCCAATTCTGTCACACTGGGGAGCATAAATTCCAAAGTAGGGCCTACTGGCAAGGCACCAAACTCCTGAGCTATCTGCCCTGCCTGTAGTGTCTAGATGTCTCCAGATCCTTCAGGAGCCCCGCTAGTTTAGACAGTATTTTCTTTGGCAGTCAATGAGATCCTGCTGAGATGTGCACAAGCATAACCTCTGGAATGAACTCCTGACTCACTTTGAATTCTCTTAACCATATAAACTCATTTGTCTTTAAATTTTCCCCCCTTTGGTCAAGGTTTTTTTCCAGTTGTATTGCTAGTTGGTGCTTGGTAGTAATCCCTCAGTGCCAGGAAAGCTAATCCCCGGGAGTCATGTTCCACACTAGGGGGAAGGTAATCTTTTGCCCCTCAAAGGAGTTTGTCAAGAAAGTGCAAAAGCAGCTTACTCAATGGGATAAAATATATGGTAACCATATATATGATAGGGGCCTAATATCCAGAATATATAAAGAAAACCTACACCTTGAAAAAAATAAGACAAACAACCCATTTAAAAAATGGTCAAGTGATTTGAATAGATATTTCTCCAAAGAATAAATACAAATGACTAAAAGACACTTGAAAAGATGCTCAACATCACTAGCTATTAGGTAAATGCAAATCAAAACTACAATGAGATATTGTCTTACACCCATTAGACTGGTGGCTATTAGAAAAACAGAGGACTACAAGTGCTGGAGAGGATGTGGAGGAATGGGAACCCTTATCCATTGCTGGTGGGAATGTAGAATGGTGCAGTCATTGTGGAGGACAGTTCTGTGGTTCCTCAGGAAGCTAACTATAGAATTGCCATATGATCCAGCAATCCCAGAAGAATTGAACGCAGGGATAAGCACAGATATATGTACACCAATGTTCATAGTGGCATATTCACTATTGCCAAAAGTTGAAAACAACCCAAATGTCCATCAACAGATGAATGGATAAACAAATTTTGGTATATACGTAACAATTGAATATTACTCAGCTGTAAGAAGGAATGCAATCTTAACACATGGGATAACATGGATGTATCTTGAAGACCTTATGTTGAGTGAAGCAAGCCAGGCACTGAAGGACAAATATTACATGACCTCACTGATATGAATTAAGCAAATCGAGCAGATTCACAGAGCTAGAGTCTGGAAGATAGGTTTACAGGAGACAGAAATGGAGAAGAAGGTTGTGAGCCAATGACCATATGGGCAAAATCTATGATAAGGTGGAAGTGTGTAGTTGTGCAGTGATGCTATTGGGTTTGGTGGTGGTAGCTTGTGAGGGGAGTGGGGTGGGGAGGGTGGGTTGGGCTGTCCATGGAACTGAGGGAAAGGTTGGGAGAGGGAGCAGGTGAGCTGTGGGGATTTGTGGGTATGTGGTTGAAATTACAACGTTGGAAATGTTCTTTTGGGATATATGGCAGGGGAGGGTTACTGATTTAGGGTGTTGGATGTGGGGGGCATGCAGGACAGGGCGCACTTAGGGCAGGCCTCTAGGGAATGTATGAGTGCTCATCTTGTAATAGTGCACTGTATCAGTTGGTGGAGACCCACATAATGTGTGGAACTCCCATCCTGGGGAGTCCTGCTCTGTTCTCAAATAGAGGGGTGGGAGTTCTCAAGAGCATAGGCAGTGCCTGATAGGGGAGGATAGGCCAGTATGTCAAGCCCTCAATGTTGTTGCAATGAGCTATGAATCTTGTTCTTCAAGGAGCGAAGCTTGGTGGTTGCCATGAGTCCTGAGCGGAGGGAGAGGGAGGAAAAGAGTAGATGGAACATGGTCATTTGGGGGGTAATGGTATTGCACTACATGATCTTGCAATGATGGATACAGGCCAAGTTAAATTTCATCAAAATTTATAAAAGTGTATGGTCCAAAATGTAAATCAAAATGTAAATCACTGACCATGCTTAGTAGCAATGTTTCAGTATTTGCACATCAATTGTAAGAAATGTATTATTCATTGTAAAATGTTATTGTTATTCATTGTTAAAATGTTAAGGGAAAGGGGAAAAGGGGGAGGATGTTGGGTATATGGGAATCCCCTATATTCTGTACGTGATTATTCTGTAACCTACAGCTTCTTTGCAGACAAAAAAAAAAAAGACTGGGGCTATAAAGAGAAGAACATGTCACTGTACATACAAGATAACAAATCTTACAGTGATGAAAGACATAATGTCCAAAAATATTTTTAAATTTATATTTTTAATTTATTTTTTATTATTCTAAATTAAAAGAAAATTTGTATTTTGTTTGTTATTTTTTAAACTATCATTATTTTTCATTTTCTTATAAATAACAGTTGGTCATTTTCTTAGCTTCATTTTTAAGAAGTTTTGGATCGTAGAAGCCTTACAACCATGGCATGGGAGGATTGTTGTTGTGGGGTGTCAGTGATGGGGATGCATGGGAGGAGGTTCACCTGGGCATATAAACATGTTACAATGTTCATGGAACATTGTCATGGTGGATGGAGATTCACACAATAGCCAAAAGAATATTGAATTCCTATCCTGGGGAGCTCTGCCACATTCTCTAATGGGATAGCAAGATCCCCTGAGTACAGGAGCATTGGTTAGGGATGGAGGATGGACCATTTGATGGGCACTCGATATTGATGAATATACTTATGAACCTTTACTTTTGAATTTGAAACTTAGCCTAGCATTATTGGGTGCCTAAGAGTTACCTACTGAGAGTCTCCTTGTTGCTCAAATGTGGCCTCTCTCTAAGCCGAACTCAGCATATAAATGCAGTACATTCCCCTCCCGGTATGGGACATGACTCCCAGGGATAAGCCTTCCTGGCCACAAGGGATTACTACCAAGCACCAACAAGCAAAGCAGCTGGAAAAAGATGGTGACCAAAAAGGGGAAAGGGGAAAGACAAATGAGTTTTTGTGTCTAAGAGACTTCAAAGTGAGTCAGGAGGTCATTCCAGAGGTTATGCTTATGCACATCTCAGCAGGATCTCATTGACTGCCAAAGTAAATATTGCCTCAAATAGTGGAGACATCCAGACACTATAGACAGGGCAGGAAGCTTAGTAGTTTGGTGCCCTGCCAGTAGGCCCTACTTGAGAATTTATGCTCCACAGTGTGACAGAGTTAGACTTAGTTGTGGTGCCAAGATAATCAAGTTTATCATTAGAGTTATCTTCAACATTAAATTCTCAAATGCTTTAGAATTTCTTCAAAATGATGATGAAGAAGTCTAGAAGTACAATCCAAATGCCCACACCCCTTTCTCATAATACACACTCTTTCACATACATATACACAAACACACATTTGGCATTTAAATTTCCAATGCAAAGGACATTTCTGCTATCCCCTTTTAGAACTCAGGTTCTAAAACCAAGATAAAAAATCTGTCTCCAAATGAAAATACAGGAAGGTGCGTGAAACAAATGAAGAATAAAATTTCCAATTCCTGAGTGAAACATGCAGTCCGAATTCCTGACTTCTTCAATGCTTTTTATGCTAACCCCTTTTTGGAGGGAGCAAACATACCAGATATCCCCACCTCCAGGTGTTCAACCAACAGCAAAAGTGACCCTCCCCACCAGTTATAGTTTGAAGTAATTGTATCACTAGAAACTGGGTAGTGGAGGTAAAGTCAACATTTTGAGGGGTAGCTTCTATTTCTTTAGGAAATACAAAAGGAAGCCATATAAAGAAACAAAGTCCTGTCAGGGACAAGAGTTTAATATGTGACACTTTGACAGCAGAGCACTGAGCCAGATTCAATCAAACTCATATGCATACACACGCAACCTACTCCTTATCACCCTTCCCTGTTTTATATTTTTCCTATAGCACTTCTTATCTTACAATAAGCTCTGTATTTTGTTTTGGCTTCTTCTCCACCAACTCTCATAAGGATTTCTTTTTTTCTGTTTTGTTCTCTGCTGTATTCCTGAGGCTTATAAGAGTTCCTGATACCCAGTAGACAGTGAATAAGTATTGATGAGCAAATAATGAATGAATGAATGGTTGTGATACAGAAAGTAGGGGATATATCAAATACAATGATTGGGGCTCAATTGTTTAATAGATTGGTAGGATTAAGCAGGAAAAGTTTTCCTTCCATTTTTTATAGGAAATCCTCCATGGTCCTCAATAACTAGAGTATCTAGAATACTATATTCCAGCATTTTCCAAACTGTTCAAATTATTGTTCCATGAGATCTTGATATGCATTTCTTATGAGAAGACATCTATGAATAAATGCATTTTAGAAATATAAATTCTATCAATTTCTTGGAGAATCATAAAGCGTAATATTTTATTAAGAGCCATGAGAAAACCTGCTGTAAATTCAAATTTTAAAAACACATGACATTTGTATGCTGAGTTTGACTTAGAGAGAGGCCACATTTGAGCAACAAGGAGGCTCTCAGGAGGTAACTCTTAGGCACCCTATAATACTAGGCTAAGTTTCAATTTCAAAAGTAAAGATTCATAAGCACAGTCATCAATATCAATGGCCTGTCAATAGTCCATCTTCCTTCACTAGTCACTGCCCCTGTACTTAGTGGACCATTGCTGGTCCATTAGAGAATGTGGCAGAGCTCCCCAGGATGGGAATTCGAAATTCTTTCAGTTATTGTGTGAATCTCCACCCACTGTGACAATGCCCCATGAACAACTGAACACCTTTATATGCCTTAATGGTATGTCCCAGGTGAACCTCCTCCCATGTATCCCCCATCACTGACCCACACACCAATGATCCTCCCGGGTCACAGTTGTAACCCTTCTGTGATCCAAAACTTCTTCAAATCTGAAGCCAACAAAATAATCAAATACAATTAATAAGAAAATGAAATAATAATGATAGTTTTAAAAATAAGAAATAAAATATAAAAAATTAAAGAAAATTTTGGAATAAAAAATGAGAAAAATATTTCAAAAAAATTTTGACATTATGTCTTTCATCACTGTAAGATCTGTTGTCTTATATGTACAGTGACATTTTCATCTGTTTATCTCCCTAGTGTCTTATTCATGAAATCATTTCATGAAATCATTTCCTAATACAAGATCCTGTAGATGTTTCCCTACATTATCTTCCTAGATAATTATGGTCTTGGCTTTCTATTTAGATCTTTGTCCATCTTGAGTTAATTTTTGTATAAGGTATGAGATGGGGTTCCTCTCTTATTCTTTTGATATGGATATCCAGTTCTCCAAGCACCATTTGTTGAAGACGCTATTCTCTTCCAGTTGAATGGCTTGGTGGCCTATTTTAATGTCAGTAGACTGTATATATACAGATCTATATCAGAACTCTCAATTTGGTTCCACTGGTCTCTATATCTATCCTTGTGCCAATAACATGCAATTTTGACCACTGTAGCTTTGTAGTATGTTTTAAAGTCAGGTCGTGTGATTCCTCTGATTTTTTCTTTTTCAATATGTCTTTGGCTATTTGGGGCCTCTTGCCCTTCCAAATAAATTTCATAGTTAGCTTTTCCAATTCAGTAAAAAATGCTGTGGTAATTTTTATCAGGATTGCATTAAATCTGTAAATCAGCTTGGGTAGGATAGACATCTTAATGATGTTTAGTCTTCCTATCTATGAACAGGGGATATTCTTCCAATTATTTAAGTCTACTATGATTTACTTTAGCAGTGTTGTATAGTTTTCTGTGTACAAGTTGTTAACATATTTAGTTAGATTTATTCCTAGATATTTAATACTTAAGTGGTATTGTAAATGGGATTTTTTTTCTTGATTTCCTTCTCAGATTGCTCATTATTGGTATACAGAAATGCTATTGAGTTTTGCATATTAATTTTATATCCTGCCACTTTACTGAATTCATTTATAAGTTCTAAAAGCTTTGTTGTAGATTTCTCAGGGCTTTCGAGGTACAGGATCATGTCATCTGCAAAATTTTTAGTTCTTCCTTTCCAATTTGGATGCCTTTAATATCTTTTTCTTGTCTAAGTGCTCTAGCAAGTATTTCTAACACAACGTTAAATAAGAATTGTGACAGTGGTCATCCATGTCTTGTTCCAGATCTTAGAGGGAAAGCTTTCAGGATTTCACTGTTGAATATGATGTTAGCTGTGGGTTTTTCATATATACCCTTTATCATGTTGAGGATGTTTCCTTCTATTCCTATCTTTTGCAGTGTTTTTTTTTTTTTTTTTTTTTTTTGATCAGATCAGGAAAGGATGATGTAGTTTGTCAAATGCTTTTTCTGCATCTATAGAGAGTATCATATGACTTTTTTCTTTTGATCTGTATATGTGCTGTATTACATTGATTGATTTTCTTATGTTGAACTATCCTTGCACATCAGGGATGAAGTATATAATTCATTTGATGTGCTACTGAATATAATTAGCAAGGATTTCTTTGAGGATTTTAGCATCTGGGTTCATTAGAGTGATTGGTCTATAGTTTTCCTTTCTCGTGGCATCTTTGTTTGGCTTTGGTATTAGGGTGATGTTGACATCATAAAATGAGTTAGGCAATCTTCCCTCCACTTCTATTTTTTAGAAGAGTTTATGATGGATTGGTGTTAGCTCTTTCCAGAATGTTTGGTAGAATTCTTCTGTGAACCATCTGGTTGTGGGGTCTTCTTATTTGGGAGGTTTTTGATGGTTAATTCAATCTCATTACTTGTGATTTGTCTGTTGAGTTCATCAATTCCTTCTTTTGTCAATGTAGGCTGCTTGTGTGTTTCTAGGAATATGTCCATTTCCCCAAAATTATCCATCTTGTTGGCATACAATTTTTCAAGGTATAATCTTATAGTCTTATACTCTTTATTTCACTGAGGTCAGTCGTGATATCACCTCCCTCATTTCTTATTTTATGTATTTGCATCTTCTCTCTTTTTTCCTTTGTTAGTCTAGCTAAGGGTTTATTAATTTTATTAATCTTCCCAAAGAACCAGTTTTAGTTTTGTTTATTTTTTCTAGTGCTTTTATATTTTCAATTTCATTTAGCTCTGCTCTAATCTTTGTTATTTCCTTCTTTCTACTTCCTTTGGGGTTTCTTTGTTGTTCATTTTCTAATTCCTCCAGGTTTGCGGTTAGGTCTTTGATTTTAGCTCTTTCTTCTTTTTTAACATAGGCATTTATAGCTATGAATATCTGTCTTAGTACAGCTTTTGCTGCATCCCCTAGGTTTTGATACATTGTGTTGTCATTTTTATTCTCCTCAAGGTAGTTACTAATTTCTTTTGAGATTTCCTCTTTGACTCACTGTTTGTCTAAGAGTGTTGTTTAACTTCCACATCTTTGTGCCTAATCTGTTTCTCTGCCCCTTACTGATTTCCAGCTTCATTCTATTGTGGTCAGAGAAATTATTTTGCTTTGGTGTAAGCTTTAAGAAACTACCGCCTACCACAAGATCTTAAAAATATTTTCCTACATTTTCTTCAAGTAGTGTTATGTATATTGTTTCTATATTTAGGTCCTTGAAAACTTTCAGTTAATTTTTTATAAGGTTTGAGATAGGGGTCTTCTTTCTGTCTTTTGGATATGGCTATCAGTTCTCTCAGCACCATTTGCTGAATAGACTGTTCTTGCCAAGCTGGGTGGGCTACACAGACTTGTCAAAAATCACTTGACTGTAGATGTAAGGGTCTATTTCTGAGTTCTTGATTCAGTTCCATTGATCAATCTGTCTGTCCTCATGCCAGTACCATGCTGTTTTTACCACTGTAGCTAAGTGAAATGCTTTAAAGTCAAGAACTGAGAGTCCTCCAACTTTGTTCTTCTTTTTAAAGATATTTTTTGCTATTTGAGGCCCCTTACACTTACAAATAAATTTCATTATTGGCTTTTTGATTTCTGCAAAATAAGACATTGGGACATTTATTGGGATTATATTGAATCTGTAAATCACTTTGGGTAGAATTGACATCTTAATGATGTTTAGTCTTCCTATCCATGAACATGGAATGTCCTTTCATTTATTTAAGTCTTCTTCTGTTTCTTTTAGTAATGTTTTGTAGTTTTTTGAATACATGTCCTTTATGTCCTTGTTTAAGTTTATTCCTAAATATTGTTTGAGTCACTATTATAAATAGAATTTTTTCTGATTTCCTTCTCAGATTGCACATCAGTAGTGTATAGAAACACTATTGATTTTTGCTATTAATCTTGTATCCTGCCACTTTGCTGAACTCGTCTATTAATTCTAATAGCTTTGTTGTGGGTTTTTCAGGATTTTTCTAAATATAGGATCATGTCATCAGTGAATAGTGAAAGTTTTACTTCCTCCTTTCCTATTTGGGTGCTTTTATTTCTTTGTCTAGCCTAATTGCTCTTGCTAGAACTTCTAGCATAATATTGAATAATAATGGTGACAGTGGGCATCCATGTCTTGTTCCTGATCTCAGCAGGAAAGCTTTCAGTCTTTCACCATTGAGTATAATGCTAGCTGTAGGTTTTCAAATATGCACTTTACCATATTGAGAAAGTTTTTTTCTATTTCTACATTTTGGAGTGCTTTTATCAAGAAATGTTGCTGTATTTTGTCAAATGCCTTTTCTTCATTAATAGAGGGATCATATGATTTTTCTTCTTCAATTTATAAATATGGTTTATTAAGCTATTTGATTTTCTTGTGTTGAACCACCCTTGCATACCACCCACTTGATCATGGTGAATACTTCTTTTAATGTGCTTTTGGATTCAGTTTGCAAGTATTTTGTTGAGGATTTTTGCATCTATATTCTTTAGAGATATTGGTCTGTAATTTTCTTTTTTCATAGTATCTTTATCTGGTTTTGGTATTAGGGTGATGATGGCTTCATAGAATGTATTTGGTAGCATTCTTTCCTGTTCATTTTTTTTTTTTTTTTTTTTTTGGAAGAGCTTGAGCAAGATTAGTATTAGGTTGTGTTTGAATGATTGGTAAAATTCACCTGTGAAGCCATCTGTTCCT
Organism: Tolypeutes matacus; assembly: GCA_026826555.1. Lineage (NCBI taxonomy): Eukaryota > Metazoa > Chordata > Mammalia > Cingulata > Chlamyphoridae > Tolypeutes > Tolypeutes matacus. The sequence goes on from JAKSZT010054030.1 coordinate 52,918,355, forward strand.
GGACTTTTCATCTTTGGGTGGTTTTTGATGACTGTTTCAGTCTCTTCAGTTGTGATTGGTTTGTTGAGGTGTTCTATTTCTTCTAAGGTCAGTGTAGGTGATTCATGTGTTTCTGGGATTTGTCCATCTCATCTATGTTTTCTACTTTTTTGGCATACAGTCATTCAAAATATCCTCTTATGACCTCTCTTATTTCTGCAGGATCAGTGGTTATGTGCCCCCTCTCATTTCAGATTTATTTGTTTGCACCTTCTCTCTTTTTGCTTTGTCAGTTTACGTAAGGACATGTCGAATTTGTTGATCTTCTCAAAGAACCAACTTTTGGTTTTGTTGATTCTCTCTATTGTTTTTGTTCTCAATTTCATTTATTTCTGCTCTGATCTCTTCTATTTCTTTCCTTCAGCTTGGTTTAGGATTAGTTTGCTGTTCTTTTTTTAGTTCCTCCAAGTGTGCAGTTAGGTCTTTAATTTTTAGCTCTTTCTTCTTTTTTAATATAAGCAGTAAGAGCTATAAATTCCCTCTCAGCACTGCCTTTGTGGTGTCCCAAAGGATACATTGTGTTCTCATTTTCATTCATCTCAAGATATTTGCTGACTTCTATTGCAATTTCTTCCTTGCCCTCCTGATAATTTAAGAGTGTGTTGTTTAATCTCCATATATTTATGAATTTTACATTTTCCCATCCATTATTGATTTCCAGCTTCATTCTGTTATGATCAGAGAAAGTGTTTTGTATAATTTCAATCTTTTTAAATTTATTGAGACTTGTGCCATGACCCAATAAAAGGTCTATCTTGGAGAAGAATCATGAGCATTTGAAAAGAATATAAGTGCTGTTGTTTTGGGATGCAATGTCTGTAGATATCTGTTATCATTTATCATATTAGTCAAACTCTCTGTTTATTTATTTATACTCTGTCTAGATGTTCTATCTAATACTTAAAGTGGTGTATTGAAGTCCCAAACTATTATTGTAGAGACATCTATTTCTTCCTTCAGCTTTACCAGTGTGTGACTCATATGTCTAGGAGCACTGAGGTTAGGAGCATAAATTTTATTTATTTATTTATTTATTTATTTATTTATTTATTTATTAAAAGATGCTTAGATTACATAAATGTTACACAAAAATTATAGGGATTCCTATGTTCCCCACCTCCCACACCTCCCATAACCTCCCACATAAGCATCTTTCATTAGTGTGGCACATCACCTGCAATGCACGTCCTGGAGCTTTGCCACTAAGCATGGACCACATTGTAGTTCACATTGTAGACCACACTCTCTCCCACACAGTTCTGCATGTTATATGCTGATGTAAAATGGACTATATCTGCTGTTGTAATGTCACTCAGGATAATTCCCAAGTCCCCAAAAAGCCCCTGTATTACAACTGCTTTTCCCTCTCCCTGCCCCGAAAGAGTCCAGTGGCCACTGGCTCCACCTCAATGTTATAATTTCTTCCATTGCTTGAATCACAATATGTCTACAACAGAATACCAGTAAGTCCACTCTAGTCCATAGCTCTTCCCCCAGTCCTCAGGAGTCTGGGATGGTGATGTCCACTCCACCTCCCAGTGAGAGGTGGCTTATATCCCATGGATAAGATGGATGGGATTATCCTCCCTGCAGCTGCAGACTCTCTCCATTCCCTGGGATGGCCGTTGTCCATCATCATCTCCTCGCCAGGTGACTTGGATAAGTCCATTGAGCTGTAGAGTAGGAGTTGCAGCTCCACCGAGATTCCAGGCACAGCTGGCACATGGGCAGACCAAAGGCTCCAGTCTCTGGAAGTATACCTACAAACTCCAGGACCACATATAGGTTTGAATAGAAGGGACTGATGGACCATGTGCAGGGAGGACTTATTTGAGTCCAACTCTGTCACTCTCAGGAGCACAGATTCCAAAGTATAGCCCACTGATAAGGCATCATCTCTGGAGCTATCCCCCCTTATATAGGACTGGGTGTCTCCAGAGCCCTCAGGAGCCCCTCTGTGTGGGGTGATATCCACTTTGGTGTTCTATGAGATCCTACTGAGGTGTGTGTAAGTGTTACCTCTGGGATGACCTCCTGACTCTCTTTGAAATCTCTTAGCCATATGAACTCATTTGTCTTTACCATTTCCCCTTTTATTCAAGGTCTTTTTCCAGTCATATTGCCAGTTGGCACTTGGTATTAATCCCTCGTTGCCAGGGAGGCTTATCCCCAAGAGTCATGTCCCACACTGGGGGGAAGGTAATGCATTCATATGCTGGGTTTGGCTTAGAGAGAGGCCACATTTGAGCAACAAGGAGGCTCTCAGGAGGCAACCCTTAGGCACCCCATAACAGAAGGCTGAGTTTCAATTACAAGAGCAAAGACTTGTAAGGCTAGTCATCAATAACAATAACCCATTAGTGGACCATCCTCCTTTGCCAGACACTGCCCCTGCACTCGGGAGACTGTTGTTGCTCCCTTGGAGAATGTGTCAGAGCTCTCCAGTATGGGAATTCAGTATTCTCTCATTTTTTGAGTGGTTCTTCACCCACTGTGACCATGCCCCACCCCTTGATCATTTGAACAATTTTATATATCTTTCGTGTATATTCAGGTGAACTTCCTCCCATGAAACTCCCATTCCAGATGCCCCCCACCAATGACCCTCTCCTGCCCCCGTTGTAACCCTTCTGTGATCTAAACCTTCCTTGAAGATGAAGCCCATATAATAGCCAAATACAATTAATAGGAAAATGAAATAATAATGATAAGTTTAAATATAAGAGATAAAATACATGGAAACTTAAAAAACAACACTAAAAATAAAATTAAAGGATTGGGATATTCAAAAAATTGGGAAAAAACAAAAAAAAATTCTTTTTTAATTTTTAAACAATTTTCCTTTTATCACTGCATTATCAGGTGTCCAGTCTGTACCATGGCACCTTCCCCCTCTCACTCCCCAGTGCATCCCAAATTTTCATTTAATTTTCAAAGAAGTTTTAGGTCACAACAAAGTCACACACAGAATACTAGAGACTCTCATATACCCAACCTCCTCCCCCTTTCCTCACTGCATATTAAAACCTTTTTGTATGTGCATGGTAGCATTGTTATAACTGTTATACAGATAGTGAAATATAGCTACTAAACATTCTCAATGGTTTACAGTACAGTTTACAATTTAGATGGTACAGTTTAATAATTTTTGATGATATTTACCATGTCCCGTGCCCATCACTGTAAGGTAATGAAAAACATTTCCCGTGACCACTAAATACCACTTGTTTGATCTTTTCTGTTCCTTCCTCCCCATCCCCCTGGGGCACATGACACCCCCCTGTCTTGACTCATTGGATGACAAGATTCATAGTTACATGCAACAAGAGGTCTTGACATGCTGATTGTCCTCCCCTATTAGGATCCACCCTGCTCCTAAGAGACACCCATCTGTCTGTTTCTGGGTGAATCAATCCTCCCAAAAATGGGGGTCCAACTCCTTCCCACTCATCATGTAGGTCTCCACTCCCTGACACAATGCATTATGACAGGATGAACACTCACCCATCCCCAGAAGCCTACTCCAGGTGCATCCCATCGTGAATGCACCCCCCAACCTACACCCTAAACCAGTGACACTACCTTGTCATATTGCCATAAGAGCATTCCCACTCCTGCACTTTCAGCATCATACCCACAAATCCCGTGTTCACCTGGTCCCTCTCCCATCTCTCCCCCCATTATCCAGGGTATTCTAACCCATCCTTCCTAATCTACCCACCTGTCAACCCTGCACCACCAAACCCAGTAATATCACTACCCACCTGTCCTATCCTTCAATATGCAACTATACTCTATCACTTTACCATAGATTATGTCCATATGGGTGATGGCTCACAACCTTCTCTTCCCTTTCTCTCTCTTGTTAACTTATCTTTCAGACAATGGTTCTCATAGACTGCTCACTTTCCTCAATTCAAATCAGTGAGGTCATGTACTGTTCATCCTTTAATGCTTGGCGTGCTTCACTCAACATAAGGTCTTCAAGATTCATCCATGTTTTTTCGTGTGTTAGCACTTTATTCCTTCTAACAGCTGAGTAATATTCCATTGTATGTATGTACCACATTTTGCTTATCCATTCATCTCTTGATGGGCACCAGGGCTGATTCCAACTTTTGGCAATAGTGAACAATGCCACTATGAACATTGGTATGCATATATCTGTTCGTGTCTTTGCTTTCAATTATTCTGGGTATATATCCAGCAGTGGAATCACTGTATCATATGGAAGATCTATTGTTAGTTTTCTGAGGAACTGCCAAAATGTCCTCCACAGTGGCTGGACCATTGCACAATCCCACCAGCAGTGGATGAGGGTTCCTATTCCTCTACATCCTCTCCAATACTTATAGTCCGCTGTTTTTATAATACCTGCCATTCTGATTGGTGTAAGATGGTATCTCATTATAGTTTTGATTTGCATTTCCCTAATAGCTAGCGATGTCAAGCATTTTTTTCATGTGCTTTTTAGCCATTTGTATTTCTTCCTTGGAGAAGTGTCTTTTCAGGTCACTTGCCCATTTTTTAAATGGGTTGTTTGTCTTTTTATTTTCGAGGTGTAGAATTTCTTTATATATGCAGGATATTAGGCTCCTATCAGATATATGGTTGCCAAATATTTTCTCCCATTGGGTAGGCTGCCTCTTTATTTTCTTAATGACGTCCTTTGAGGTGTGGAAGTTTTTAATTTTGAGGAGATCCCATTTATCTATTTTTTCTTTTTCTGCTTGTGCTTTGGGTGTGAAGTTCATGAAACCATTTCCTATTACAAGGTCCTGTAGATGCTTCCCTGCATTATCTTCCAAGGTCTTTATGGTTTTGGCTTTTATATTTACATCTTTGATCCATCTTCAGTTCATTTTTGTATAAGGTGTGAGATGGCATTCCTCTCATCTTTTGGATATGGATTGCCAGTTCTCCAAGCACCACTTGTTAAAAGAGGCCATTCTCTCCCAACTGAGTGGGCTTGGTGGCCTTGTCAAATATCATATGACTGTATACGCAAGGATCTGTATCAGAACTCTCAATTCAGTTCCATTGGTCAATATGTCCATCCTTGTGACAATACCATGCAGCTTTGAGCACTGTAACTTTGTAGTATGTTTTAAAGTCAGGTAGTGTGATACTTCCAACTTCATTTTTCTTTTTCAATATGTCTTTGGTGATTCGGGGCCTCTTACCTTTCCAAATATATTTTGTAGTTAGTTTTTCCAATTCCTTAAAAAATACAGTGTTGATTTTTATTGGTATTGCATTAAATCTGTAGATTAGTTTGGATAGGATAGACATCTTTATGATGTTTAATCTTCCTATCCATGAACAGGGAATATTCTTCCATTTAAGTTTTCTTTGATTTCCTTTAACAGCATTGTGTAGTTTTCTGTATATAAGTCCTTTGCATCTTTAGTTAAATTTATTCCTAGGTATTTGATTCTTTTAGTTACTATTGTAAATGGTATTTCTTTCTTGATTTCCTCCTCAGATTGCTCATTATTGGTGTACAGAAATGCTACTGATTTTTGAGCATTGACCTTATAGCCTGTGACATTATTGAACTCCTTTGTAAGTTCTAGAAGCTTTGTTATAGATTTCTCAGGGCTTTCTATGTATAGGATCATGTCATCTATAAATAATGAAATGTTTACTTCTTCTTTTCCAATCTGGATGCCTTTTATATCTTTTTTCTTGTCTCAGTGCTCGAGCAAGTACTTCTAAGACAAGGAATGGTGATAGTGGGCATACTTGTCTTGTTCCTGAACTCAGAGGGAAGGCTTTTAGAATTTCACCATTGAAGATGATGTTAGCTTTGGGTTTTTCATATAAACCCTTTATCATATTCAGAAAGTTTCCTTCTATTCCTATCTTTTGCAGTGTTTTTATCAGGGAAGAGTGCTGTATTTTGTAGAATGCTTTTTCTGCATCTATAGAGATGATCTTGTGATTTTTTTCTTTCAATCTGTTTATGTGGTGTATTACATTGATTGATTTTCTTATATTGAGCCATCCTTGCATACCCGGGATGAAACCCACTTCATCATGGTGTATAATTCTTTTGATATGTTGTTGAATGTGATTAGCAAGTATTTTGTTGAGGATTTTAGCATCTAGGTTCATTAGAGAAATTGGTCTGTAATTTTCCTTTCTTCTGGTATCTTTGTTTGGCTTTGGTATTAGAGAAACGTTGGCATCATAGAATGAGTTAGGCAATATTCCTTCTACTTCTATTTTTTGGAAGAGCTTAAGCAGGATTGGTGTTAGCTCTTTCTGGAATAGAATTCAGCTGTGAAGCCATCTGGGCCTGGGCTCTTCTTAGTTAGGAGGTTTTTGATGACTGAGTCTATCTCTTTACTTGTAATTGGACTGTTGAGTTCATCAATTTCTTCTTTTGTCAATGTAGGCTGTTTGTGAGTTTCTAGAAATTTGTCCATTTCCTCTAAATTATCATTCTTGTTGGCATATAATTTTTCGAAGTATCCTTTTATGATACTCTTTATTTCTGTGGGGTCAGTAGTGATAACCCCTTTCTCATTCCTTATTTTGTGTATTTACATCTGTTCTCTCTTTTTCTTTGTTAGTCTGGCTAAGGGTTTGTCAATTTTATTGATCTTCTTGAAGAACCAGCTTTTGGTTTTGTTTATTTTTTTCTAGTGCTTTCTTATTCTCTATTTCATTTAGTTCTGCTCTTATCTTTGTTATTTCCTTCTTTCTACTTCCTTTAGTTTTAGTTTGTTGTTGTTTTTCCAATTCCTCCAAGTGTGCAGTTAGGTCTTCAATTTTAGCTCTTTCTTCTTTTTTAATATATGTATTTATGGCTATGAACTTTCCTCTCAGGAGAGCTTTCACTGCATCCCATAGGTTTTGATATGTTGTGTTGTCATTTTCATTGGTTTCAAGGTAGTTACTGATTTCTTTTGAGATTTCCTCCTTGACCCACTGTTTATCTAAGAGTGTATTGTTTAACTTCCAAATCTTTGTGCCTTGTATGTAATCTGGCCATTAGTGATTTACAATTTCATTCCATTGTGGTCAGAGGAATTACTTTGTATAATCTCAATCTTTCTGAATTCATTGAAAGTTGTTTTGTGGCCTAGAATGTGGTCTATCTTGGAGTATGATCCATGTGCACTCGAGAAGAATGTAAATCCTGCTGTATTTGGGTGAGGTGTTCTGTATATGTCTATTAGGTCCAGGTCCTCTAATGTATTGTTCAGAGTCTTTGTTTCTTTATTGATTCTCTGTCTAGATGTACTGTCTAATGATGATAATGGTATATTAAAATCCCCCACTATAATTGTAGAGGCATTTATTTCTCCACTTCGTTTTTCCAGAGTTTGCCTCGTGCATTTTGAGGCACCCGGATTAGGTGCATAAATGTTTATGATTGTTCTCTTTTCTTGAGAGATTACCACTTTTACTAATATATAGTGTCCATCTTTGTCTCTTACAATAGTTTTGCATTTAAATTCTATTTTGTCTAATATTGAGATAGCTACTCCTGCCGTTTTTTGGCTATTGTTTGCTTGTAAAATTGTTTTCCAGCAATTCACTTTCAGCCTCCTTGAATCCCTGGGTCAAAGGTGGGTTTCTTGTAGACAGCATATAGATGGATCATATTTCCTTATCCATTCTGCCAATCTGTGTCTCTAGTGTGGTGAATTTAATCCATTAACATTCAGTGTTATTACTCATAGCGAATTTCTTACATCAGCCATATTTCCTTTGGGTTAATGTATGTCATATGTTGTTTTTATTTCTCTTTTTGGCATTTTAGTTGTTTTTAAACTCTCCTCCAACTCTCTCTCCCTTGTTTTTTCCTTTCAACTTGTAGAACTTCCTTTAGTATTTCTTGAAGTACAGGTTTCTTATTGGCATACTCTCTTAATTTCTGTTTATCTGTGAATATTTTGAACTCTCCATCATTTTTGAATGCCAGTTTTGCTGAATAGAGAATTCGTGGCTGGAAGTTTTTTTCTTTTGGTACTTTGACTATGTCATGCCACTGTCTTCTTGCCTCCATGGTCTCAGATGAGAAACCAGCACTTAATCTTATTGTGGTTCCCTTGTATGTGATGGTTCTCTTTTCTCTTGCTGCCTTGAGTAATTCTCTTTGTCTTGAGCATTGGACATTTTGACAAGTATATGTCTTGGAGTTATCCTGTTGGGATTTATACTGTTTGGAGTGCTCTGTCCTTCCTGGACTTGTACATCCATCTCTCTCAATAGGGTTGGGAAGTTTTCATCCATTATTTCCTTCAACAGTCGTTCTGTTCCCTTTCCCTTCTCTTCTTCTTCTGGGATGCCTATAATGTGTATGTTTGTGCATTTTGTGTTGTTGGTTAAATCCCTGCATCCCTGCTGTATTTTTTCCTTCTTTTTATCTATCTGTTCTACTATCTGTTTGATTTCAGCTGCATTGTCTTCCATATCACTAATTCTTTCTTCCGGCTGTTCAGATCTGCTGTTATGTGAATCCAGCATCTTTTTGATTCTTGGATTGTGCCATTGATCACCATCATATCTGTTATTTTTTTATGAATATTTACAATTTCTTCAGTATATTCTCCCAGTGTCATCTTAATATCCTTAATCTCTTCCTTCACTTCATTTACTTGGTCCATGATATTTGTTTGGAAAGCTTTGATTAGTTATTCGATGTTCTATATCTCTTCCTGGTTTTTAGTTTGTTTAATGGACTGGTCCATGTGTTCCTGTTTCTCAGTGTGGTTTGTAATTTTTTGTTGCCCTCTAGTCATCATTTTATCTTGATGGGTTTATTCAGTTGATTAGCTTCTATTTCTGCTCTAGAGTTTTATTTAGCTGGTGGTTCTGTGCATGCTTTAAGTTTTCTCTTTGAGACTTTGTTTTTCTTATTTTATTTCCTTGCTTCTTTCTGTGTTCCCTTGAAGGCAAAAGATTAGAGCCAGAGGAGTTGAAAGATGTGAGAAAGGAAGAAGGATAATAGTAATATTGATAAAAGTTAGAAGAGGGGCTCATATATTTTTAATCCAGTCTGTGTTTTGATTGGGGTGTTCAAGCCATTAATATTCAGTGTTATTTCTGTAAGGGCATTACTTACTTCATCTATTTTGACCCTTGGCCTTCTGTTGTCATATCATACCATTGTCTCCCTTTTTACCCTTTAATTTATCCTTTCTAATATTCTTCATTTCTACTCTTCTCCAAGTCTCTCACCTTTGATTTTTTTTCCTTTCAGGCTACAGCACTCCCTTCAGTATCTCTTGTCATTCTGGTCTTTTTGTAACATATACTATCAGTTTTTGTTTGTCTGCAACGACTTTGAAATCACCCTCATTTTTGGACAGCTTTGCTGGATACAGAATTCTTGGCTAGCACTTTTTCCCTTTCAGTACTTCAAACACATCATTCCACTGTCTTATCTCCTTCATGGTTCCTGATGAGAAGTCAGAACTTAATTTTATCAAAGTTCCCTTAAATGTGATGCTTTGCTTTTCTCTTGCTGCTTTCAGAATCCTCTTCTTATCTTTGATATTTGTTATTCTGAATAGTATGTGTCTCAAGTTATGTCTATTAATATTTATTCTGTTTGGGGTGTGTTGATCTTGGATGTTGATATTTATGTCTTTCAAAAGGGTTGGGATATTTTTGGTTATTATTTCCTCAAATATTCTTTGCCCCTTTTCCATTCTCTTCTCCTTCTGAGAAACCAATAATGTGTATGTTTTTGCATTTCACTTTGTCTTTCAATTCTCTGAGAACTTGTTCCTTTTTTTTTCCATTCTTTTCTCTTTCTGTTCTCCTGTCCTTTCCATTTCACATATTCTCTTTTTGAAATCACTAATTCTGTCTTCAACCAATTCAAATCTGCTCTTATGTACCTCTAATGTATTTTTAATCTCATCCATTGTGTTTTTCATTCCCATAAGGTCTGCTACTTTCTTTTCAGATGTTCAAATTGTTTTCATGCTTACCAAGTATCATTTTAATATCCTTTATCTCTTTATTCATATTTACTTTAATTTCTGTAAAGTGATTTAGGACAGTTGTGTGATTATCATTGATTAATTGTCTTAAATCCTGTATCTCTTCAGGATATTTGGTTTGTTCCTTTGGCTGGGCCCTCTCTTCCTGTTTCCTACTCTGGCTTGTAAATTTCTCTGATGTCTAGGCATCTGAATAGGTTGTTGAATTTACTCTGATGGCCAATTTCTCTTTCTGCCTGTTGTTATTATTTTTTAATAGCTCTTCTTTGATATTTGGTTCATCTTATCCTAAGCCTTTAAAATAACAGCTTAAGTTATCAAAATTGTACCAGGGTCTCATTAATTGGGCACAGATTTTCTTCCAGAAGAGAACAGAGAGACCTAAGTGCCATTTTTGTCCATGCAATTTCCAGACTGGCCAGCAGATTGCACTTGTTTGTGCACCTTTTTATGGAGGTATCTCTCTCTGTTTTCCTTTGTTTTGGTCTGGCCAGAGCCAAGATTCAAAACGGGCTCTGCTGACGAAATTCACTGAAGAAAAGCCCCCTGACTCCACCTCCCTTTTTCCTTGTAACAGCTGTTCTCCTCTCAGTCAGCTACAATGAGCCAGGAGTTTTACCCCAGCTTAATATCTTGAGGGTGGGGGAGGGGAACCTTCCTGGCAACTGGGAGGTTTAGAAACTCACAGTTTGTTGCTTCAAGTTCTTCCTCTCTCTGTCCCTTACCCTCCTGGGAGTTATAAAGCACTGTCCTAGTCTGCTGACCCCAAAAGCAGGTCCCTTGGGCAGCTTTTGGCTCTTTCTCCATTGTTTTTGGTGAGAGAGATGAATCTTATCTGCTTAATCCAATGTCATCTTTCCCAACCTCTTCTTCTTTGGTTTCTTTTTAGCAATGTTTTGTAGTTTACCAAATATCAGACCTCTATATCCTTAGCTAACTTTATTTCTAAATATTTGGTTCTTTTAGTCACTATTGTAAATGTGATTTTTTTCCTGACTTCCTCCTCAGATTGCTCATTAGTATTATATAGAAACACTACTGACTTTTGCATATCAGTTTTGTATCGTGCACTTTGATGAACTCGTCTATTAGTTCTGTTAGCTTTGTTGTGGACTTTTCAAGATTTTCCATATATCAGACTATGTCATCAACAACTAATGAAAGTTTTACTTCTTCCTTTCCTATTCTGATGCCTTTTATTTATCTTTCTTGCCTAATCGATCTAAATAGAACTCAAGCATAATATTGAATAACAGAGGTGATAGTGGGCGCCCTTGTCTTGTTCCTGATCTGAGAGGAAAAGCTTTCTGTCCCTCTCCATTGAATACATTATCAGCTGTGGATTTTTCATATATGCTCTTTATCATGATGATAAAATTTCCTTCTATTCCTATCTTTTAGAGAGTTGTCATCAAGAAAGGATTTTGGATTTTGTCAAATGCCTTTTCCACATCAATCAAGATGATCATGTGATTTTTCTTCCTCAATTTAGTAATGTGATGTACTACATTGATTGTTTTACTTGTGTTAAACCATCCTTGAATACCTGGGATAAAACCCACTTGATCATGATGTATAATTCTTTTAATGTGTAGTTGGATTCAATTAGTAAGTATTTTGTTGAGGATTTTTGCATTGATATTCATTAGAGAAATTGGTCTATAATTTTCTTTTTTCCTGTCATCTTTATCTGGCTTTGGTATTAGAATGATGTTGATTTCATAGAATGAATTTGGTAGCATTCCCTCCTGTTCTATTTTTTGGAAGTTTTTGAGTGAGATTTATATTAATTCATCTTTGAATGATTCGTAGAATTCACTTGTGAAGCCATCTGGTCCTTGGGAGGATTTTGATGACTGTTTCAATCTCTTCACTTGTGATTGGTTTGTTGAGGTCTTCTGTGTCTTCTAGGGTCAGTGTACATTGTTTGTTTGCCTCTAGAAATTTGTCCATTTAATCTACATTGTATCTTTTGTTGGCATATGGTTGTTCATAGTATCTTCTTATGTTTTATTTCTGTGAGGTCAGTAATAATGTCCCTCCCTCTCATTTCTGATTACTTGACCCTTTTATTAATATATAATGTCCTTCTTCATCTCTTATAACAGTTTTCTATTTAAAGTCTATTTTGTCCAATATTGGTATCACTACTCCAGTTCTTTTTTGATTACTGTTTGCATGGAATACCTTTTCCTATCTTTTCCTTTCAGGCTATTTGTGTCCTTACATGTAAGGTATGTCTCTTATAGACAGTATATAGATGGCTTATTTTTTCAGTCCATTCTGCCAGCCTGTATCTTTTGATTGGTGAGTTCAATCCATTAACACTTAACATTGTTACTGTAAAGGCATTACATATTTTGTCCATTACATCTTTTGAATTTCCATTTACCCATCTTACTATTATCTGTCCTTTTACCCTTTTTGTTACTCTTACTAATAATCTTCATTATACACTCTTCTCCAGGCCTCCTTCTGTCTTTTCATTTCAGGTTGCAGCATTCCCTTTAGTTATCTCTTCTAAATCTGGTCTCTTGGTGACATACTCTTTTAATTTTTGTCTGTGAAGATTTTAAACTTACCCTCAGTTTTGGAGGACAATTTTGCCAGATAAAGAATTCTTGGCTGGCACTTTTTCTCTTTCAGAGCCTTTAATATATTATACCATTCTCTTATCACCTACATGGTTTCTGATGAGAAATCAGTACTTAGTCTTATTGAGCATCCCTTATATGTGATGATTATTTTTTCCTGCTGGTTTTCAGAAATCTCTCTTTATCTTTGGCATTTGACATTCTGAATAATAGTTTTCTGGGTAGGATTATCCAGATTTATTCTGTTTGGAGTGGGTTGTCTTTCTTGACTGTTGATATTTATGTCTTTCATAATGGTTGGGAGATTTTTCAGTCATTGTTTCCTCAAATATTTTTTTCTGCCCCATTTCCATTCTCTTCTCCTTCTGGGACACCTATAATGCATGTTTGTGTGTTTCATATTGCCATTCAATCCCCTCAGTCCCTGTTCCATTTTTTCCATCCTTTTCTCTTTCTGTTTTCCTGTCTTTTCAAATTCAGAGGCTCTGTCCTCCAGCTCAGTTATTCTATCCTCAAGCAATTCAAATCTGCTATTATATATTTCCAATGTATTTTTATCCTCTTCCATTGTTTCTTTCATTCCCATGAGATCTGTTACTTTTCTTTGCAAACTTTCAAATTATTCTTTGTGTTCAAGCAGTGTCACCTTCATATACTTACTCTCTTTAACCATCTCATTGAATTTATTAAGGAGATTTGTTGGGATATCTGTGATTAGTTGTCTCAAATTCTATGTTTCATCTGAAGGTTTAATTTGTTCCTTTTGCTGGACCATAGGTTCCTATTTCTTAGTGTGACCTATAATTTTTTGTTGGTGTCTTGGCATCTGAAATTTTTATGTGTTTATTCTGTACCCAGCAAGTAGCACTCTTTATCGAGTTGTTCCCTACTGCCCTAATGTTATTAAATTCTCAGCTGACCTACCTCCTGATGGGGGTGTGGTTGAGGCTGAGGTTGCACAGCCTACCAGGGATGAAACTGTTGCATACTTCCCATCCCCTGAGATCTGAGTTCTTTGGTCAACTGCTATCCCTTGTGCTACCATTACTCCCAGGTGGGTGAGGTGACTCTGCCTACAATGTCTTGAGAAAAAGTGAACAGAGGTCTCTTCATTCCTCTCCTTTCTGGGGCACCTTGGGAATGAGAGTGTTGCAGCTGTTCAAGGTGTTTGGGATGAATCTGCCTGGATTGCCTGCAGAGAGTGCTCACTTCCTCTCCTTCCAGAGGGCTTTGGAGCTAGTGTGCAGTGGCCCTTTAAAGATGGATGGGGTGGATCTGCCTACCCTTCCTGCCAAGAGAGTGCACACTTCCTTTCTGTCCAGAGGTATCAAGTGTGCAACAGCTTTTCAATGTCAGTGGGGTGAATCTTCCTGCTAGAAAGTGTGTACTTACTCTCTGTCAAGGGGTGCATTGGGGCCTTAGTGTGCAGCAGCCTTTCACAGTATGATGGGTGAATCTGCAGGCACTGCCCCCAGAAAGTGTGTGCTTCTCCTCCTTCCAGAGGGCGTTAGGGTCCAGTGTGAATCTCCCTGCTCTGCACAGAGAAATTGTTCAAACCAATTTCTATTGTACAATTCTATTGTACCCAATTTCTATTCCTGCTTGGTGTGGGGACCTAAGCAGTAGCGTTCCAAACTGGGCACACTGGATCTGATCCCTACCACCCAGGGGGGACTGGTATGTTTTTCAGTCACCCCTGTTTCCACTCCTGCCAGGGATGGAGACAGCACAAATGATGCTGGCTTCTTGGTGGCTTGGGCAGGATTTAAACCTCAGGTGTGCTCAGATTGGAATCCAGATAGCTGAATTTGTCAATCAACAGCTGTAGTTGGTGCCAGGCCACTTCCTCTCCCCTGCTTTTGGGAAAGAGAGCTTCTGCTTCTAGCTGGGGAGTGGGTTCAGAGGCAGCCTCTGAACTGCCTTGCCAGTGGAGGCTGGGCAACAACCTCTGCAACATGGAAGAATTTACTCAGGAATCTTCACTGCAGATAGTCAGTCTCCTATTCCTGTTTTTCCCTGGATGGTGCACTGTGTTCTTCTGGTCTCCTTAGTCCTCCAAACATCTTGGATCTTCTCCATTATCATTCACTTTATTTATCCAATTAATTATTATTACTTTAAACAAAAAATTATCTACTAGATCTCTGAAGAATAAGACAAATAAAAGATTTTATTTTACATTCATTTATTATTTTACAAATGTTCTTCCTTTCTTTGTGAAGATTAAGTTCCAGATCTACCTCATTTCGTTGTCTCTGAAGAACTTCTTTTAACATTTTCTTGCAGGACAAGTCTACTTACAACAGATTCCCCTAGTCTTTGCTTGTCTGAGAAAGTTTTTATTTCACCATTATTTTTTAATTTTGCTGTATATAGAATTCTATGTTGGTGAAGTTTTTCTCCCCAGAATTTTAAATATTTCACTGCATTCTCTAAGGACTACTGTTCCGCGTAAGTTGACATTGGCTATAATTTTCTATGTTTGACCCTCTCTCTTGAGATTTTGGAGTGGCAGCATGTTCTTTGACCACAATTTTCTGACAGGTCTAAGAAAAAGTTATTTGTTTTCATCTTGTTCTGGTTTTATTCTTGAAATAAGGACAAGAGTGATAACTTCCAAGCTCTTTAGATTTTGCAGCTGAACTTGAAGTCCTGTTCTTAAGAACATTACTTTTAAAAAATGTCCCCTTACTCTTTTCTCACATAGCATTGACTTTCTCAATCCTGAGCATTAATGGGTTTGATACCTGGTAGATTTGAAGAATATTTCAGATTTGGCTGCTTCTAAATCAAGTCCACATTTTTATACCTCAGTAGTTCTCAGAGTCTCTAGAAATAGATGATTTTAAAATAAAACAACTCTTAGAATGGATTCTAGATGTGCACAAATATTCTGCAGAGGAATATTTGTATAATATAGGTAGGTAGATAGTTGATAAGTAGCTAAATAGATGGATTGATGGATTTCCTAATTGAATGGAGTTTTGGAGATAAATCCATCCACGACCTTTATTATAGAGATGGGGAAACTGAATCTGTTGAGTTGAAATAGTTTCTATTAGGCTTCTCCAAATGGTTCAAACTGGGCTGGAATTTAAAATTCTTCCCTTTCAATTCAGTGCTTATTCCACTTTACTGTGCTGTTATCTGATATTGTCTGTCTTTCCGTCTTTTCTTAAAAAAAAATCTGACTTTACTCAAAGATGCTTATGTGTAGTTTTACCTTATCATTATGAATACCTTAACTATATCTGAAATTTAGAGAATAAAATATCAAATTGAGTTTCCCTTCAAGTTAAAATGAATATTTAAAAAAACCCTATTGCTTAAAAGAATCATAGAAACTGGAGCATTAGGCAATAACTGAGTTCCTATTACCTAGTCTTTTGAAATGAAGAACATGCAAAATAACTCAAAGAGTATTGCAACCCTTTCTACAGCTTCATTTTTATAATGCACAAAATCTTATTTCCCATTTAAATAGTTCTATTATTGCATATTTTATTTGCATTAATGAGGACTAGGGAGTTTGTAAAATAAAGAGGTTTACCCTTCACTTTTTTATTTTTTGTAATATCATCTGTGTGTATATGTGTATATTTGTCTACATCTACATATATACATATATATAATTCATTATATATATGTATATATGCATGCACACACATAAACACACATAATTCATACCATAGAATACTTTCTGGAAACTTTTGAATTTGATATTGGGATTGTCTTCTCTTTATTATCATTTTGTCTAATACCTTAAATACCTTAAAACATCAGTAGGTTTTTAAGCATCAATTGAGTTTAACTCCCTCACCTGTCCAGATTGTCCTGCTATGAAGCTGGTATCTTGGAGCTTTATCTGAATTGTGGTTCCCAAACCAAAAGTGGGCCATATGTACAGCAGGAATATATTATAGGTTGGAGAATGTGAAACCACAAGATCATGAAGAAAGGCCCCAGGAGCAAAGAGAGTCACTATATCCATGAAAGTGTAGGGAAGATAAAGTTAATCAAATGAATCCAGGATGTAAAAAACATTATGAATGTGAATATGTAAATAGTAAATGCTAGTTTGGAAGGAAAAGCTATAGCAATTTCCCAAAGCACCACTACATTGCATTACTCTTCTTTTCTGTACTGTTCTATGGCCAACTCCTAGGGAAAATCCTAATTAAGAGGAGAAAGCTGATTCTTACACCCATTGGATTCTACAATTCATAGATTTCCAAAGGTTTTGAGATATACCCCTAATTTGAGATTTGTCATCTCCAAATGTCAAGGTTCTACTACCATTTTACATAATTCCCTTTTGTGCCTATCTTCCAAATTAGAATCAGAGCTTCTCTATTCCAGGGAGATTATTTTGTTTATCTGTTTCACAGGATGCCATGCATAGAACCAGAGATATAGTAGAAACAGGGCAAATTTTAAACACGTGAATCTCCACAACAGGGTTTATCATTCTTTAAAATCTATGTTCCATTTCAACAAACCTAAAGATTTCCCCCACATCCACACACCCTCCACAAATGAGGATTTTGAAAACTCCCCATATACTGGATTTTTAAGCCCCCATGTCCATTTTACATCTGCAGCACTGTAACCAAAGTAATATCCAAAATATGAATGTTGCTATGTCATCTTTTCCTTTTTTAAACTGTCCAAGTGGTTTCATATTGCTCTTAAGAAAAGAAAAATTATTATTTGATTATTATTATGCAAACCTTATTCTTGTGCAAAAGGGTTAATAATCACACTAGGATACTTGAACCACAATGAAATTAAATTAAAAATAAATAACCATAAGATAAAGAGGAAAAATCCATATATTGAAAATTAAACAATATAATTCTAAATAATCATTGTATCAAAAATGAAATCATGGGAGGACTAAAATCACTTTTGTACTAAATGATGATTAAATAATAATTAGAATACAACATATTTAAATTTGTGGCATACAATTAAAGTGTACTTAAAGGGAAACTTATAGCTTTGAATGCCTTTATTGGTAAAAGAATAAAGGCCTCAAATCAATGAACTACGCTTTTACCTTACAAAACTAGAAAAAATGGAAACACAAATTATACCTACAGACAAAAAAAAGGAAGAAAATGATGAAGAGCAGAAATCAATGGAATAGAAAACAGAACAAAAGAGAATATAAATAAAACCAAATCTGTTCCTTTGATAAATAATAAAGTTTATAAACCTCTAACCAGAATGGTCAAGAAAATAAGAGAAGGCACAAAGTACTAAATCAGGAATGAAAGAGGAAACATCTCTACCAAGCCATTAGACATTAAAAAGATAAAAAGCAAATTTTATATGCAACTTCATGCCAATAAATTTGACAACGTTTATGAAATGGACAAATTTTTTGATAGACACAAATGACCAAAACTGACTGAGAGAAAAATAGAAAAATTGAACAGTTCTATATTAGTTAAAGAAACTTTATTCATAAATGAACCTTCTCAAAAGAAGAACTCCATAACCTTATGGCTTAACTGGTAAAAATAGATGAGGGGAAATACTCTACTTGTTCTTTGAGGTGGTTTCAAACAGAGAAAGCTATCCTAAGAAAGAAGACATATAGACTAGTATCCTTCATGAAAATAGATGCAAAAATCATGACCGAGATATTAGGGAATTGAATTCAATTATCTATAAATGATAATGTATGATGACAAAATGGAGTTATTCTGGGAAGATAAGTTTGGTTTAGTATCCAAAATTCAATGAATGATAATAGAATAATAGAGAAGAAATGTAAGATTACTTCAATAAATGCAGTTCAGCATTTGACAAAATCTAACACCCTTTCATGATAAAAACTCTTATCAAACTAGGAATAGAAAGGAACATACTAAGCCTGATTAAGGATATCTACAAAAAAATCTACAGTGGACATCATATTCAATATTAAGATCAGAAATAAGCAAGGATGAGCACTCATACTACTTTTACTTAACTTCATACTGAAGGTTCTAACAAATCCATTAAGAAAAGGGAAAAATGAAAATCATACAGATTGGATAAGAAAAAGTAACATTCTCTTTATTTGCTGGTAAATTATCATGCATACAGAAAACCATAAGGAATCCAAAGCAAAGCCATATATACAGTTATCTTTGTATAATAATTATATATTATATTTCTTTATCCAAGGAACAATTAGAAAATATATTCTGGGAACAATATGAAAAAAGTAAATATTAACATTCATAATAGCACCAAAAATAAAATACTTAGAAATAAATGTAATAAAAGATGAGCAGAAGTTGACAGTTGAGAGATGAATACTAGAAAAATTTGCAACGGGAAAATGTAAATAAATGGGACATGCACCATTTTCATGTATGGGAAGACTCAGTATTAATATGGCAGTCCTCCCCAAATTGACTTATAGATCCAATTCACTCTTAGTCAGGGACCACTTGGAGAGAGCTTATTCTTTAGACCATCTCAAAATCCTGACAGATACCATCTTCCAAGTCATCCGCACTCAGAGATGGGACTGGCCTACACTGGAAAGTGACGAATAACTGAGACTTTGAGGACAGCAGAAGCTTTGGTGCTCTTTGAAGCACTGATAAAGGATCTGAAAGACGTAACAATTTTTCATATCCCTAGGTTAATCCTCACTTGAGCATCCACACATAGTTGTAGTGACCATAATCCTAAAGAGTATTTGAATAGCTCTCTCTAATTTGCAGAGGATCCATACGGGCTTTGTTTTATTTGGTGTTTGCATAAGCCTCTTTACCATGATTCCTCCCCTGTTTTGAGTATTCATGGGGGAGCTTTGCAAACACGTACAGAAAATGTGAGGTTGGATAAATCAAATATTTTTTCATTTATCATTTATTACTTCAGCAATAGTCTCTATGTCAGGACCAGGGATCATCAAAATCTGACTTCTCAAGGAGGTCAGAGTCTAGCTAAAGAAAACAACAATATTCAAAAACACTAAGGGACATACAATTACATATACAGTAATATTTCTGAAGGAGGTGACTCAGAGGAGTCAAAGAAAAAAATGTTCTCTGAAGAAATAAAAGTCTATATGAGATTTCATGGATGATCAGAAGTTAATCAGACAAAGAAGAGAGGGAAGCATATTCCAGACTAAGAGGACATGTGTAACAGCCCTGTGGCATAAATCATTGACAAAGTAATATGTAATTGAAAGAAGACCACTGTGGATGAAGCGTGATGGGTTTGATCATAGGCAAAAATGAGAATTAAGTTGTTACCAAATCACTCTAGGATTTATAGGATACATTAAAATATTTCCCCTCTATCCTAGTGCAATGGTAAGCCATTAACGATTTTAAATATGAGAAATATTTGATAAAACTTGTGTTTCAGAAATACTTATTCTGCTTGGGTTGTAGAAAAGAAAATTGATGGATCTTACATGGATGGAGTATAGAACTGTAAGGCTTATTATATTAATCCAGCAAGATTAGAAGGTAATAGTTACTGAAATGAAGAGAAATGGTAAATCAAGAGAAAGAAGTGACCAAGCCAAAAAGTAGTTAGGAAATAATTTTAGAGATACAATTAATGGGAATCAGTGGAGGATTAAATCTGGACAATGTGAAAGGTAGATGACGAAAAGTTGCTGCACTGAGAAGAAGTAAGATTTCTCAGAGTAATAATTTGAGAGGCAACAGGATCATTTACCTGAATTGTGTAATCAAAATATTGTCACGGGAGTGGATGTGGCTCAAGCAGTTGAGTGCCTGCCTCCCACATGGGAGGTCCCGGGTTCGGTTCCTGGTGCCTTCTAAAGAAAACAAACAAACAACAAGCAGACAATGAGCAAAAACTATGAGCAGACAATGAGCAAAAACAAAACAATACAAAAATTACTGAACATTGTTCCTAAGCAGACTTCAAAAGGAGAATCACTTTTTTATTTGCATCTTTCAAAACCTGTTTTGTCATGTTGACCCCTCACAGGTCAATATCAAAGGTCAAAAATACCGTATTTGATTTCCTAGCAGTAAAGTCTATGCTTTACCTCAGTGAAAAATAAACTTAATGAAGACAATGAACTTGTCTGTTGTATTTGCTTATATGTCTCCATTATCTAAACCAGAGCCTGGCCCATAGAAAGCACTCAATAAATATTTGGTGAAAGAAGAATGGTAACTTATTGACTCCTTGAATGTGTACTCGTTACCACATATTCTTGTTTATTCCAAGATATAAAGAAAAGTGAGTGAGTGAACAAGACAACTGAGCAAGATTTGGTATTTATTTTAAGGTCATGGATCATTCTGGCTGACAATAACATTGAGTGACAAAAACAACTGCATAAGGTTTGCACTCTTTTTCTCTGATTTCAAATCTACAGTGATCTGATATATTAGTCTAATTGAATCAGACGGGTAAAACATTGTTTTGATCACTTCGTTTCTGAACATGTTCTGAATTATTTCACATTTTAGTTTTAGAAAACTATTGAAACTCTATTGTATGTAAACCTGCAAAACTTTATTAATATCATTCTTTCTAGATGGTTACCCTATGAAAGCAGTAAACCTGGTGCATAGTCATAAATGAAGCTAAATTGCTCATACAGAGATTATACCTATGTTTCTATCCTCATTTTGATGCCTTAAACCTATGACCTAAGTAAAGCCTTTTACTGTTTTTGAAAGTAGCATAAAGAAGACACTCTGAGTAGCAGCATGGGGCACAGAATGTAAGGTCTTGTTCTGCTACAGGTTGGGAGTAAGCGTTTCTCTTCTCTTTACTCAAAAAATGCTACCAAAGACATTTGCCTTTAAGACAAATGAGAGGAAATAGTATGTGCCTTGTTCAAGCAACATGGATTTTGTAATATATGTCTTAAGCAAAAAGAATTTCACAAGTATAAGATTGCATGGCCCTGCCAGTGGACCTTACCTTGTAACGTATGCTCCCCAGTGTGACAGAGTTGGACCCATTTGTGGTTTCCCTACACATGGCTCTTCTGCCCATTCCATTTGAACATATAGTTAGTACTATACTTGATAGATATATGTCCAAGAGAATTTAATCTTTGGTCTGTCCATGTGCCAGTTGGGCTCTGAATCTCAACAGAGTTGCAACACCTGCTCTCCAGTTCATAGGACTCACCAAGGACAACTAATAAGGTGATGGTGATGGACAACATCCATTCCCAAGGAAAAGAGAGAGTCTGTAACTGCAAACAAGAGAGTTCCATCCATCTGCCCCATGGGATCTAAGCCCCCTCTCAATTAGAAGTAGAATGGGCATCACCATCCCCAAATCCTCAAGATTGGGAAATGAACAATGGATAACAGAAATTGAAATAAAGGCAGTGGCCACCAGAGGTTCTGAGGGGAGGACGAGGGAAAAATAGGTGTAATATGGGGCCATTTTCAGGACATTGGAATTGTCCTGCATGACATTGCAATGACAGATACAGGCCATTACATATTTTGTCACAACTTACAAAATTGCACAGGACAGAGTGTAAATTATAATGTAAACTGTAATCCACGTTTAGTGGCAATGCTTCAATATGTGTTTATGAATGGTAACAAATGTTCCACACTAATGAAGGATGTTGTTAATGTGGCAAAGTGTAGGAGGGGTAGGGAGTGGGGCATATGGGAATCCCCTATATTTTTTATGTAACATTTATATAATCTAAATTTTCCTTAAATAAATTTTAAAAATGAAAAAAAAAAAAGATTGCATGGAAAATTAACAAATTAAGAAATTCTGGTTAAGTCTGACTTGGTTTACTCGATGGTGAAAGAAATAACCTATTAAAGACAGATGGACCCTTAAGATAATATGGCCTTGATAGGATCACATTCTGATTCTACAGTTTCGTACTGTTTTCAGATGTTTCTGGTGTGTATATATTACCAACATCGCAGTCAACCTCATAAGGTCATACAGGTAAAATAGGAGCGCGGCTTTAATTTTTTTCTGAATTATTTCATTGATTTGCTTTGACAAAGAATGACTTTTTAACTCAAATGTTTTTGTAAATTTTTGTGGGCAGGTACACATTAATAACCAATTCTCGGGTTTCTGAATTCTTCACCTCAAAGTAAAACATCCAGAGGGGAGGGAAATAAGCTTCCCATAGAGCTAGATTGGAGAACAGTTGGCATTCATTTTCCCAAATGCCATACGCTCTGTGGAATTGGTCTGCAATCTGGAGCTGAGGGCTACAATGGCCCCTGCTGGGTAAAACATCAGTTAAGAGCAGACATTTTTTGGTGTGCCACTGAGGAATGCACACACTTGGCACTCACACATCACAGGCTGAAATAACGGTGAAGCTGTTTTGGCAGGGAAAAAAAAGAAATATCTTGGCAACTATTCAGCATTACTCAAAAAGGAGTTTCAAGATTTGGAATTATGTTATCATTAAGGAGGGCCCAAGTGATTTTGTTTTTCTGGCACCCACTGCCCTTATCTCTCATAGATTTTTAGGTTGTGAAAGTACTTCCATTTTGTAATTATAAGTGTATACAAAGAGGTTAGGGAGTTAATTGATACTGTAAATTGAAAAATAAATTTGTCTGTAACTATTCACTCTATTTCTTGAGTCCTAACTATCATTCATGGCTTCTTCCTTCTCACCTGCATTTTTCTTCAATAGTTAGATAAACAGATAAATAGACATACATATACATATAGCTTTTAGATATTACCTTTAAAGAGATATTCTTTGTATATTTTATTCCCATAGTCTGTCAGCTTGACTCTGCATGGGAAGATTACTGTGAACTGTTGGGAAGGATGGTGCTAGATGAGGAAACCTTTTCCTCCTAAAAGGAAATTCATGGATACCAAAGTGACTGCAAGTCTTAATCTTTTTGGTTAAGATGCTTAAGGCCATATGAAAATATAATTGTACTAGAGGAGAGTTGTTGATAACCCCAAAACCCACCTCTCACTGCTACCTTCTTAAATTGCAGAGTGATATCATAGAAAAGTGATTTTTGAAGTATGGTCCCTTTTAGGGAGTCCAAGAAGTCAGATTAACTTTTAACTTTTTCACTTTTATTATCTTACAAGTGTATAGCAGAGTTTCCCAAAGGCTATATAATGTGTAATATTGTAATAGATTGAATGCAAAACCTTATTTCCACTCCTCTTTTTCTCCCCTGCCCTCCTCTCTCCCTCTCATTTCCTGCAGGCTGAGTGTTTCTTACTTGGGGCTCACCTGTGATTTCAGGGATCTAAAGAGATCAGAATGAAGACCAAAGAAATACAACCTTTCCCTAGGCTGGCTCTTCAGCTCAGTCTCTAACACAGCAAAGCAATCAGGGGCTTGGAAAGGAATTCCTTTTAGGAATGATTCATATCGTGCAGGTGGAGATCTCTTACCTTCTGACTCTTAGAGACCTCAACATAGTTCAGGATGAAAATACCTTAAAGAGAAGATAACATGATAAGCTCCTGTGCTGTTACTAACTGTCACTGCTTCATAAAAAGTTTGTTATCATCATGGCCCCAAACACAAATGCAAGTATTCAGGTTCTGATGAAGGCCAGGGGAACCATCAAGGTAAGGAATCAGAAATGGGTTGGTGAAGTCATAAAACCTGCCTGAGCAGAACTGTGACTCTGTAACACAGGGCAACATGGGGCTAGGGCAGAGAAATGGGAGAGGAGGCATAAAACCATCTAAAACAAGAGCTATTCTACTTAGAATGAATGACTTTACAGATGTTTAAATATGTCTTAAGTGATTTTGAAATTATAAACATGATCTAATAGATAATCTGGAGAAGTTTGAGTATTCATAATAAATTTGTACTGAGTTAACCATTAAGTTATTAAAAAGCTTTGTACTAAAAATAATGTATCTTCTCTGAATTTCAATATTCTCATTGAAATAGAGATAAAACTATTTGCCCTTACTTGCTTGTAGAATGGTTATGGGCACCAAACTGGAAATATCAAAGTGCTGTATATGCTTTAGGATATTGTATAAATGTAAGATATTGCCATTACCTTCCCATTACTCTTTTCCAGGAATATATTCCATACTTAATGCCATTACTTTATTAAATATTTTTCTTATTAGAAGCTGCCATATACAGTTACATTTAGGCTTTTAAGCTTTATTTTAGATCTTTATTTAATGATTATATGGTACTTCAGAAATGGCAGTTCAATCTTAAACGATAAAATAGTTGATAAAGTGTCATTATTTCTACAGTATTCTATTCTTTACCTCAAATTTAAGTATTTTCCATAGTGGATATGGAGGTGATCCTCCTGTTTGGTTTAAATATTTCTTAAATTGGTTTATTAAGGTTTACCTCATAATGTAAAATGTGAAAATTTTAAATAGAAGTCTGATTTCTCCATACATAGTCATCTATGTATCCACCACTCAAAACAAGATTAAAAACATTTCCAGCCCTGCAGAAGGCTCCATTCTGCCTTCCAGTCAGTAAACTCAAACTTGTACGATTGAAATTTGGACTTAATTATATCAGATGCTCTGATTAAAAAATTGTCTTATTATGTACTATACCCAACAAATTTCTATAATTGTCACCGTTTTAGATGTAATCTGTGGTTTAAAAAAGCCATGGCCCTATCCATCTCTATAGTTATCATCCATCCATCTATCTATCTATATCTATCTATCTATCTATCTATCTATCTATCTATCTATCTATCTATCTATC
>JAKSZT010054030.1:52943656-52984280 GCA_026826555.1 Tolypeutes matacus
ATCTATCTATCTATCTATCTATCTATCTATCTATCTATCTATCTATCATCTACATTCTATTTACTTATAGGGAAAGTAAAATGGCCCCATTTTTAGCAAAAAGGGATTTGTAAAATCTTAGAATTTACAAAAAGTAACAAGACTAATACAGGAAAACAGAAGAATGAGACAGTTTCATATTATACCTACATTTGGTCAAAAATACATTTAGAGTATATTAAGACGCTGGCATTTAAATGTCAAAGTGCTTTACCAACAGTAAGGAATGGTTCAGAGGAACAGATAAAAATAAAACCTTGAGGAATAGGAGACAACCAATCACCAATGCAATAGTGAATGTTGCTTTGAGCTTTGAAAGTTTGGTCAAATTTGGGGGGACAGAGAATAATGAGTAAGAGATAATTAAAATAAATATAGACATAGTATGAAAAGGTGTGATGGTTAAGATCATGTGTCAACTTGGCAAAGTTATGGTGTTCAGTTGTTTGGTCGAACAAGCACTGGCCTATTGTTACTCTAAGGATATTTCATGGATTTAAATCATTAGTAAATTAATTGCATTTATGGCTGATTATGTCTACAATCAACTGAGGAGGTAGCCTTCAGCAACTAGAGAAGCCTCATCCAATCATTTAAAGGGAGAACTGATGATTTCCAAAGTCAGAAAAAATTCCCATCTCTACTTCAGCCAGCTTCTCCTGGGAAATTCATCAAAAGACTTCATCAGAATTCCTAGCTTGTGGGCTGCATTATGGAATTCGGACTGGCCCATCCCTACAGTCACGTGAGCCAATTACTGTAATAAAATTCATAATATTTACGATTTAATATATATAACTCCTATCTATTCTATTTCTCTAGAGAACCCTAATACAAATGGCTTATGAAATGGTATAAAATAGTATTTGAAACAGTGTAAGAACTGATGTGGCAGAAGCAGAAGAAATGCCATGAACACTCTCAAATATTAATTTTTTATAGGTAGAAATAGACAGTTTAAAGATGACCTTGAAAGTAAGACAGAGGATTTGAATGGTAGAAAAGAGAGATGAGAGATACTGAAGGGTTTGAGGATGAGAATTGATGTTTTAGGAACAGCATTTAAGGAAGCTGGATGGAGGCTAGAACAGAAGCCTTTGCAGTGATCCTTCTCTGAGATGGGTATGCTGGCAGTAGAAACGAGAGAATGGGAGAGATGGAAGAAAATTCAGCAGGGTGATGTGGCACTAGATGACTAGGTAGGCCATGAATGAGAAGGCTGAGTCAAAGGTGATGTCAAGAATTTGCACTTGGATGAATAGAATCATTGGCTTTCCCTAGAAGAAGGAAGATAGGGAAGGGGAGCTAGTCTGCATGAAGAAAAGTCTGAGTTTTGCAAACGCAAACTTGCATCCTAGATTCCTCCATCATTTTGAAGTCAATTGGAACTCCTGTGAGAGGATAAGACTAAACAAATGAGGTATCAGAAGATGGGTTGCTAAGCAGAATTGAGTGTAACACTAGGGCAAAGTTGACCATAAGGGGGTGGTTGAAGTGATGCACAGTCAGATCTGAGTGTGACAGATAGTGCTAGTAGATGCTTCTTAGAGGGACAGAGGGGACTGCTGGGTAGTAAATCCATATGGGTCAAAAGTTTTATCTCAGAGAAATAGCTGAGGCAGAGAAGGGTACATCATGTGGAGCAGGAGGGCAGAGATAGCAGCTTGACAGAGTGAGCAAGACAGGTGGTCCCAGGCTAGACACCAGAAAGGAGTTATGATTTTAGGACAGTTTTCTTGCTGTGGTGAGTTGCCAAAGGCTTGAGGCATATAGTAGAACAAATAGGGAAGTAAAAGTGCCCAATTAGGTCATTTTGCCTCTGATAAAATAAAAATGAGAAGGAAGAGGAAAAGACCTTCTCTTAGAAGTGATGTTTGAAAATATGATTATGAATCAGTTGTCCTTGTCCAAATGGAAGAACAAGAACAAAGAAAAGAACAAGGAGATAAGACTGCCTTGAGTGACAACACAATAAGCTGAGTATTTACTTTCTTTCCTACAGTACCATTTTGAGTCCCTTCTCATTTCTTCCTATATATTTTTCAGATATTTTCTTTGTGGTTACCATGGGGAATAAATTTAACATCCTAAATCTGTAACAATCATGTTTTATTTGATACTAACTTAACTTCAATAGCATAACACTGTTTCCATATCCCTCTATCTCTCCAACTTTTTTATATACTTGTGACAATATGTTTATATATTTTATGTCCAAATCCATGGATTTATCATGACTTTTTATATATTTTCACTTTAGAACCTGTAAGAAGTAAAAAGTGGAGTTATATACCAAAAATTACACTATACTAGTACAGTCATTTATAACTACTCATATGGTTACATTTACCAGAGAACTTTATTTCTTTATGGTGCTTTGATCCACCATCTATTGTCTTTTCCTTTCATCTTAAAGAACTCTCTTTAGTGTTGCTTGCAGGGCAGGTGTTATGGTGATGGACTTCTTCAGCATTTGTTTTTCTGGGAATGTTTTATACTTTCCATCATTTTTGAAAGACATTGTCACCTGATATATAATTCTTGGTTAGCAATTGTTTGATTTTCATCAGTTTAAATATTTAATCAGACTGCATTCTTTCCTCTGTGGTTCCTGATGAGAAATCAGAACTTAATCTTATATTGGGGTTCCCTGTACATAAGACATTGTTGTTCTCTTGTAGCTTTCAGAACTCTCCCCTTGACCTTGACATTTAACAGTTTGACTATTATGTGCTTGGGTGTTATCCTCTTCATATTTATCTTGTTTGGAGTTCATTGGTCTTCTTGAATGTGTATATACATGTCTGTCATTAAATTTGAGAAGTTTTCTGCCATTATTTTTTTAAATATTTCTCTGCATCTTTCTTTCTTTCTTGCCCTTCTGAGACTCCTATAATGTGAATATTATAGAATATTCGATGGTGTCCCGCAGGTATCTTAGTCTCTCCTTTCTTTCTTTTTTTTTTCTTTCTTTCCTCAGCATGAAGCATTTCAATTGTCTTGTCTTTGAGCTCACTGATTATTTTTTTTCTGTAAGGTCCCATTTGCTATTGAAGCCCTATTACAAATATTTCATATCAGTTATTGTGGTCTCCAAACTCCAGTATTTCAATTTGGTTCTGTTTTAAATTTTCTGTCTCTTTAAGATTCTCATGTCCGTTCATCATTTTGCAGATATCCTTTAGTTCTTACTTCCCATTTTATCTCTTTCAGCATACAAAGATCATTTTTAAAATCTTTGTATGACATCTCTAAAGTGTGGTCCTCTTCCATGATGGATTCTGACTTCTTATCTTGTTCTTATGGATGGACCATCTTTTCCTGTTTCTTTGTTTGTTGTAATATTTTCTTACATAAACAGTGTTCATTTTAATACTGTTCCAACCCAATGCCTGAAGGGCATGAATTGAGGCAGCCAAAAGACCAAAGAACACACATGCTCCTGGGTCAGACATGAGCTTTATTGGGACTTATGTACAGGAGAGAGTTTCCAATGGTGGCCCATCAGAGAATGAAAGTAGCGCTCCACAAAGAAGCAAGAAAAGATGGGGCAATATAAGGGTCTCACAACAAATATGTCCCATAGGGTATGAGAACAGAGTGTCCACAAGAGTTACATGAAGTTCATAAATGGGGTGTCTGGTGATGTTATTGCCTGAAGGGAGTATACAGTCTTGAGAAGATTAGAATTTACAGTACCATTTGTACATTCTTTCCTCTGGGAAGGCTTGTTATTTTTAACTAGTGAAAGCCCAGATTATGCCAGTGGCTACATGCTTCAGGCTGTGCTTCATTTAGGGGGGTCATAACCCAGGCCCTGGGCTCCTACAAATACTGTAATGTGTTAGCTCTGGAGTTTAGTTCCTGGGCTTCTGTTCTTTAAGTTTTTATCTAGTTAGTGGCAACACAGAGATTTTCTTAGGTTTTAAGAGATAATAAAAGCAAACCAACTCAAAAATACCTTTCACCGTTTTTGCAGAATGACTCTGTGTAGGCTGATGCTGCCTTTCAGGGTTTAGCTCTTCTATCCAGATGATCAGCCCAAGGTGAAAGTGATGTCTTGTCCTGGGCTTGTGCTTGCTTGTTGCTGTAAGTTTGTTTTTTCCCTAGTTTTTGGAAAGGAATCCCAAACTATTGGCTTTCTTCTTTTCCAATATTTGCATTTAAATAAAGAAATTTCCTTCTAAACACCACTTTAACTGATTAGCACAAGTTTTGATATACCATACCTTTATAATATTTACTGCAAAATATATTTAAATTCTCATTATAATATCTTTTAAAATTGTGGATGTTATGTTTAAAAATATACTGTTAACTTTCTAAGCACTTGAGAGTTTTGTTATTATCCCTTTATGGCCCAATTTGCTATCATATTTGGTAAATATTACACAAGGATTTTTAAATAATGAGAGTTTTGCCATTGTAAGGTACAATTTTCAATGCATATCTATATATGTTAATTAATTAAAATTGGTTAATTGAGTGGTTCAGAACTTATATATTTCTTCTGAATCTTTTATCTGCTTGTAATTTTGATTTATCCATTTCTTCCTGTAGTTAATTCAAACCTTCTTTGTATATTGTGAGGCTATCCACCTGTGTGCATGCATATTTGGGATTTAGCTCTTTTCCTGATGATTTGACTTTCCTTACATTATTAAATCTCTCTTTAACTCTAGTAATGCTTTTTCCCAGAGGATCTATTTTGATTAATAATAATATAGTGAAATTAGTTTTCTAAATATTAATATTTGAATGGATTATCCTTTTTCTTCCGTTTACTTTCAATAGTTCAGCATCCTTATATTTACTATATATTTCTTGTAAGAAGCATATAATTGAGTTTTTACATTTTTACCAAATGTGATTATCTCTAACTTTTACTTCCCTTATAGTTAATTTAACTGTAATATAGCCGAGTTTATACTTACCAGCTTACTATCTGACACACCTTTATCCTTTTCCCTACTCTCCATTCTTACCTTTTCTATTTTTTGATTAATCAAAATTTTTTCTACACAATTACCTTCTAAGAACATATCCTTTACTATTAGTTTGGTTGTTTTGTCAAGAAATTATAGCAAGCATCATCAATGTATTAGAATATACTTAAAATTAAGATTTTTGTCATTTTTCACACAATTAGAGGACCTCACAGAAATTTTACTTTATTAACCCTCTTCCTGCTATTTGTACTATTGTCAGATATGTTTATATTTTAAATGACTTATATTCGATTCTTACATAATCAATTTTCATTTAGATTTACCCATAACTAGTGCTCTTTATTTTACCCTGAATATCAAAGTTGCTTCCTTCTGGGATCATTTTCTTTCATCCTTAAGACTTCCCTTTATTATTGATTTGAGAACAGATTTTGTGGTGACAAGTTCCTGCAGTTTTTACTTGCTTTAAAAAGTTTTTATTTCACCTTCATTTTGAAGAATATTTTCACTCTAAGTAGAATTCTAAATTGTATATTTTATTTCAGCAATTTAAGGAAGCCACCATTTTGTCTTATGGCTATTCTTTTGAAGATAATGTATTGTATTGCTCTGGCTTCTATAAGATCATCTTTTTTTTCTCTGTTATTCATCTGTTTTACTATGATTATTTGTAAAGTCGTACTGAGAAACCCCAGAATGTATTAATTCTGAAAATTCACACACATGCACACACATATTCAACAATATGAGAAAAGCAAAATTCTGTAATGATCATGAAAACTGTATTCACAAAAATCATAAATTTTCATTTAAATCACAAGAATCAATACTTCCTCATGCCCCAGAAGTTAAGTAGGCAATATAGGTATTAAAACAACAGACAATAGCTAAACTAATCCAGGTTTTAAGATTTTGACAATTCAGGTAGTAAAATTATATATTTATCACACATAATACTTTCAAAAATTTGGAAGTTGTGTTCATTTATAAAGACCATATGGGTTCCATATAGATTGGGAAATCCTCTCTCTCTCTCTCTCTCTCTCTCTCTCCCCTTTTTCTCTCTCCCTCCTCCCTCTCTCAGTCTCTCATATATATAATTTATTAATATTCATTCCTGCTACATGAAAATAGCTTATGCAGGTGGGCAGTTGGTTTCCAAAAGTTACATTTAATAAGGAGGTTAATCCTAAAGGAAACTGAGCTTGGTTGTTTTTATTTGAATTAGAACCACACATTATCATGAACTGAACTTTTGTTTTTCTTCTGGGACTATTAAAATGCTCAGGATAAAATCTATATATCAATTCCTGCATTCCTACTTACATTCAGAACTGGTAACCTGATTGTTTGGGGATGTGCTTCTTCTTATCACATTTAAAAAGAAGAGACACTCTACGCTACCAGCACAACAGCAATAAATCTGCTGAAAACCCTTTGTATTTATTCTCCCCCATCAGCAGTTTTAGAAAAGCTTTCCACACTCTTCTCCATTTGATTTCAGCACAAGAAAAAAAAAAATGCTGCTTGGGGAGAAGACACAGCAATAAATCCAGAAACTTCTATTTACCTCATAAGGAAAACACACACACACACACACAGTAAATAAGAGAAGGGAGCCCTTTTCCCTAGAGACATTCACATTCACTAGTTTTGGACAAACCTAAACATGCACCATCCAAATCAATATTCCTTTGTATTGTGCCTGGCTTGTCCACTGAGGGATAGAGGGAGACATCTCTCCAAGTCATAGAATAGAAGGGGTCATCACTAGCTGACCTACTTAAATTCTAGAATTACTCAAGAGATGCTAGAGACACTGGCAGTCTTAGAGAATCCTGATTTTTTGTATTATGAGCAATTGTTGGTTCATCTTTATGTTGAATCATATGGCATGCTGGCACCTGCAATGCTAGTAGAGCTTGTGTCTTGACCAGGCATCCAAGGATCATCATGTACAAATCTGAGCACAGGCAGCCAGAATTAGGCTAGGAGTTGCCCTGTAGTTTTGGCATAAGACTATTACCTTGGCATTTAAAGAAAAGAAACAAAATATGTTTGCTTATTGCTCCTCAGGGTTCTGCTTCTGCCGGAATTCCTGGGCTGGCCAGCCAGGAGTATGAATATATGATGGCATATTCTGCTCTGAGAGTGTATGCTTCCTCATCCATTCCAGCCTAACTGGTATAACAAAGGAATTGAGTGGCTGGGAGAAAAGGTGAAGGAGATCAGGAGACCCTGAGCAGCATTCTCAGACAGGTGGTTTGACTATTCTCCATGATTGGATGAATGCCCAAGAATTTTCTTAGCCTAGACGTTAACAAGTTTATTAAGCCCACTAGACAGCACAGATGTACTCAGGGCATACATGGAGGAAGAAAGAACCATGGCATCCTAGGAAACTTTCAAACCCAAGTTTAGGTAGTATTAACTGTGGGATCTTTAGCAACATGATTTCCCTAAACTCAATATCCTCTTCTTAAAAATGGGGCAAATAATATTTGCCTTATTGATCTCACTCAGTTGAAGACTAATATTCTTTGGGGGGGGGTACCAAATTACTTTATTTGAAGGAATGTACAAATGGAAGAACTTGGTGGATATTGATATTATTTATAGAAAATGTAAACCCAACAGGCATGCATGGCAGTGGTGACCATGGAAGTCACCCCGTGGCTCTGGGGAAGCCGGCATAAGATTTAGCTCTCATCATCACTGTTTCCCAGTTGTGCTTGTCAAAGAGATACTCTGCCAAGCCAAAAACCCGAGCGCCACCCATCTTGCGCAAGTTGGTTATGTAGTCACCCAATTCTTTGATGGACTTCACCTGCTCATTCAGGTAATGGGTCTCAATGAAGTCATACAAGTGAGGGTCGTTTATGTCAGTGGCCAATTTGTGGAGTTCCAGTAGAGACTGATTCACCCCTTTTTTCCAAATGAGGTGCACACTCCATTACATTCATTCTAATCTCCCAGTTATCTGGTTATGGTTTCTTGGTATTTTGAAGGATGATTCTGCCACCTTGTTGGTTCTGCAGATTCATAAGTTTCTCAGCATGTTTCTTCTCCTCATGAGATTGGTAAAGAAAATATTTGGCAAAGTTCCTCAAAGCCACATCATCACTGTCAAAGTAATAAGACATCGACAGGTAGACGATGTAAGAGGCGTAGATCTCCAGGCAGCCTGAGACCTGGTGGTGGGTCTCGCACACCTGCGCCAGGGCTATGGTGGTCCTGGCGGGTGGTGGGGGACACGTGGAGGGGCAGCTCGGCGCGGGAGCTGTGGCCAGAGCCGGGTTGCCCAAGCACTGTCCAAGCAGGAAACCACAGCGACTCTCCGTGAAGACGCCTGGCCAATAGTATTTACGAAACTGTAGACGTTGCAGGATAGGTTTTGATAGCCTTTTGCCATAGATGAAGTGAATGCTCTTTACATATCTGCTAACTTAAATGAGAAAATGGGGGAGGAAAATAAGATGGGAAAACAGGAAAAGAAGGGAAGAAAAGTGGGAGAGTGTCAATAAAGAAGCTAATGAAAGAATAAACAGGCTCAAAAGTGGGGGGTATTATATGTAAAGTCATAATTATTTCAACTTCACCTTTTCCTAAACATTTCTCATATTCAAATGAAAAGAGAGATGATCCAAATAATATAATTCAACATAAATCCGTATATGGATTGAGGGGAATATTTTTTCAAACATGCAATTGAAAACTGGCAATTCTTTGTCTTCATAGATGAGGAGGAAAATATAAGAAGTAAAATTTCACATCCATTTATTTTAAGGCATTTTGCATAAGATCAACAATATCACTGTTGTTCTTTGGCATATACTGATGGGTTGAGGAATGTAAGCATAGAGCCTGGTTCTCATCAAGAAATCTCACATCTCTAGAGGCTGACATTTAGCAATTTTGTTTTAGTTACATGTTCCTTGAATTGCTCAGTGGACATGAGGGTTTCTTAAATACAAACTTAATGAAATTTTAAATTTGGTTGTGTATTTGAGACGAGGACGTGGGGAGATCTCACAATATCATGGTCCTCAACAAATAAATTTGGTTAAATATGTGGTTAAAGTCAGGCTAAATTCCCTGTTAAAGTTCACCCTCTATTTTAGGAAGGTGTTCCATATAATTAAAGTACTTATGAAACACTCCTTTGTTTATCTAAAGGGAATAATCAGGATAGAAGCAGCATTTTTTTCTTTGCAAAATTGTAATTGTCTTTACCTTTGTTTCCATAAACCCAAATTAACCAAAGTAAATAACTTTTTGGTACATATAAAATTTAAGCTTATTCCATTGGGGGGTAGGGGGACTGTCTTCTGAGTCAAACAGCCTTGCATTTTTATCCCTAATCCAGCATTGTACCAGGGGTATGACCTGGGGCAAGTAGCAATCTCCTTCATTTAGCTGAGGAATCATGTGAGAACTCACCCAATCCCCTTACCTCAATTATATGATCACTTCTCCATTTTCAGTTCCTTTTATTGCATTATATGTATATATGTGTATCTATTCATTAATAACACCCAACACATCGGGAACTTTATAAGTTTTACTTCTTTTCCTCTTCTACCAAAGAATTCCACTAAGAAAAAAATACTGAGATGTTCTAGTCCCAAAAGATCATTCTATCCTCTCATCTTGACCCTTTGTTTTTCTTCAAGCTCTGGATATGACTTTTTTTCATTCTCACTTCACGAGGTCAGAGATTCTATTTCTACTATGTGGAAATCTCAATAATATTGATGTGAACTATACTGAGTTAACATTGGATGATGGACCTATGTTAACTGTTTATGTGCTAATGAGTTAAGCGTCAATAAAAGCATCACCCAATCATTCCTCTGCACTTTGGTTGATGATATATTATCATATTTCACTTGAAATGGATTTTATTGAATCCATCTTAACCAAGAGCACTGCCTTGTGAGAAAACAGGATGTTAGTCTGGTGACTTTTTATTGAAATAACAATTCTATATCTCCATGTGTATGTGTGTGTGTGTGTGTGTGAGAGAGAGAGACAGAGAGAGAAAGAATGAGAGAGAGAGAGAGAGAGAGAGGGAAGGAGGGTGGGAGGGAGAGAATGTATTCATTTCTATTGGGGTGTGGCTGGGTTTGGTTTTGAAAAGGAAGAAGGAATAAAGAAAGTAGGTTGGAATAACATCAGAAAGCAACATCAATTACAATGCTTTTTACAGAAGAAAAGCTCTGATTTTGAATCTTATTTCTGTAGTTTATTCCACATATTCTCCAGTAATTATGCCAATATTCTTAGCCTTATCTAGATCTCTCCCTGGCTTCTCTACTGTTTTTACCTTTTCCCTGTCAGAATCATTGGCTCAGCATATCCTCCAATGTTTACTTTTCATAAACATGGCTGAAGTGAGTTAAAACAAGAACAGCAACAAAAAAATTAACAGCTCCTCCTCATTGTTCTCCAATTCAAACCAGTTAGTATTAGGTTGGAAAAAAATTCAATTTCTTTTTCACTTGTCTTTTAAAAACATAGGCATGTATGTAAAAGGCGCAGATACAGTTTCTCTTTCTACTCTGCATAACTGGCTTGAGGGAAACCAGAAATTAGCAATATGCTGACATAGAGGAACAAATTTATGATACAGATGGACAAGAACATTAAAAAAAAATCATCAAAATTTTGTTGGAAAACCTGGATGGAGATATTTCTTCTCATTTAAACTTTATTTTGTTATTGAAAAGCTAAAAGCAAAATTTCTCTAAGATTATTTATTTTTTTAAGTTAACAAAATGTCCCCACTATTACTATGTGGAACATATTTTTCACTGTTCTTTGGGAACATCATGCTAGGGAGGTGGAAGTATAGGCCATTATTATTTGAGGCCAGATTAGGCGTTTGATATAGATCATTTTTGTAACTCAGTAATATATGTGTCTTTGTTTCAATTTTTGGAAAAGAAACTGATATACCTAGGGACTAAATAGCACTTCCAAAACCCCATGGAGGCACAAAAACCATAACCTTTTGGTTCCAGAGCCTGTGCTCCCACTGCTGCTCCATTTATCACTCCATTGTGAATCACTGAAAAGCCGTTGTCCTCATCTTTGTCCAGCACCAATCAATCCATTCAAAAGTGTCCTATTGATTAGCTTACTTGAAAATGAAATATTCCTGAGCATTTGTAAAAAGATTAAGCATACTTTTATAGCTATCCAAGCAGAGCAAGAAGCAAATGTACTTTCCTCTTCAGGTGGATCCTTTACCCACTGGAAGTTGACTATTTGGGACCTGAGAATTGCTGTTAGAGTGGAATTTTGAGCAGCTTACTTATTTGTTTACTTACTGTTTTAGTTTCCTAGGCTGCTCAAGCAAATACCGTGCAATAGGTTGGCTTAAGCAATGGGAGTTTATTCACTCAAAGTTTTGAGGCAGTGAAAATATCCAAATCAAGCCATTTGTCAAGGAGATGCTTTCTCCCAGATGATGGTGGCTTTATGAGGCTGGTTGCTAATGATCCTTGATTCCTTTGTCACATGGCAAAGCACATGGGGGCATCTTCTTGTCTCTTCTTTCTCTTCCA
Source organism: Tolypeutes matacus (assembly GCA_026826555.1). Lineage (NCBI taxonomy): Eukaryota > Metazoa > Chordata > Mammalia > Cingulata > Chlamyphoridae > Tolypeutes > Tolypeutes matacus. Next base: position 52,955,214 of record JAKSZT010054030.1, read on the forward strand.
AATTCCATTTCGGCTTCTTGCTTCTTGTGGCTTTTTCTCTCTGTCTAAATTTAATTCTTTTGTAAAGGACTCCAGTAATAAGATTAAGAGTCATCCTGATTGAGGTGAAACATGCCATAACTGAAGTAACCTCATCAAAAAGTCCTACTTACAATGGGTTCACACCCACAGGAATGAGTTAAATTTAAGAACACGTTTTTCTGGGGTACTTACAGCTTCAAACCAGTACAATTACTCACTTAAGTACAGCTGAGTTTATGGTTAACGGAATCATTCTTGTTTATATTTGTGCTTAGCAATCTCCACTTCGAAGATGTTCTCAACCTAGCCCTTTCTATTAAAAAGTCAATAACTTATTAATTCTTTCAGTTGAAATCATTTCTTAAATCATTTATTGAAATGGGTGCACTGCCCTATGTTGAGTACAATGGAGCATATAAAAATAAAAAAGATCAGGGATTTGCCTTCAGACTTACAGTCAAGAGGAAGAGTTGTCTTGTACATGACCACTTAACAAAATTCCCTAGAGAATGTATTTCATATAATTCATATCCTTATGCCTTCTTTCCAAATCACATAAATAATTCATTATAATGCATCCATTTTTCCAATATTTTAAATAAGAACCCTCTGGAGACAGTAATAACCCAAAGGTTGAACTCCAAAAGAAAAAATTTCAGGAGCTCTGGCACATTGTTTATGGAGGTTTGGGGTAGATGACTAACAAAATGGAATTCCTCAAGTGGTATCCAGAATTTTTGTCTCCATATACACTAACCCCGATATACCATTCACACATAGCAATCAACCAAATTTTGATCCTGAAATCGTGACCCACTTCCTGGGTGAGACAGTGGCATTGCCTTAATATTCACCTTTTATGCATAACGTACTGTGTTTGGTATCTTTACAGGGTGGTATTTCAGGAGAAAAGCAGTTTTTATGTGGCCTGAATAATATCAGACATTGCACATTATTAGCATGCAGGCTTTAGGTTAGGGAACAAGGTTGCCAGCAGACCTAAAGATGTGTTTAGAATATGTGCAGTGGTGAGAGCCCTTTCAAAGATTCACAGCAGTAACAATTTTTGCTTTTATTAAGCTAAAGCAATTGAAGAGAAAAGAAGCATTTGCCTTCCTTTAGGGAGAAACAGTTTTACTAATATCTTAACCCAAAGCCAAAAATATTGAATATATGCAAATTTGCCCTTTTACAATATGAGCCAAATTGTCCATCTTCACACAGAGAGAAAAAGCACTCTCAAGGTCATATTTCCTCAACACTTTATTGTACAATGACAATTCAATGACCTTTCTGAAATACAGATATATTAAGATCAACTGGATTTGTTTAGTCACTGGTAATGTTATCATGGTCATACATACAAATCAATGAGATGAAAAGAAAAAGAAAAAAATTAGTCCAACTTAACTATTTAAATTAATTATCTCCTTGATAGTAAAGTTTATGTAAATATCTGAATAGTCTGATTTTTTTTCAATATTCCCATACACATTAATGATTTAAGTCTGATAATCTTCTGGAGACAAAATAATAAGATGAGGGAGATAAATGTTTTCATGGCCTTTTTTGAAATAGCTAGTAGTTTGAGAAGAATTATATTAATAATTTGATAATTAGAAATATATATTATAGGCTAGATTGACACTATTTCTTAAATGTTATACTTGCATATGGTTGAAGAATAATTAAAGGAATATTTTATGGTGTAGATCTCATGATATTTAATACAGTAAAAGTACTACCAAATAATTATTATCGTTATAACAAGAACTCATAATGAAGAGTATTGGGGTCAAGATGTTAAAAATACTTTAATAATACATTCAGAAATATGAATATTTGTGCCACAAACATATCTTTAAATATGAAAATTTAGCCTTTTCTTTTAGTGAGGTTTTAGGATTCTTTACCTTCTTGGAAGGTGTCTAGGAATCCCTTTGGTTTAGAAATCACTCAAAAGTCTGCAACAAAGAGGGAGTATTTGATGAAAATGTGTAATGCCAATTTTTTTTCCTGATTATAAGAGGAATAATATCCATTTTGGAACTTTTGCATTGGTATAATTTTTATTTGATTTTATTGTATTGATATAATTGCATATACATTTCCTTCAGCTATTGGTAGCCACTATTAATATTTTCATTTTATCTTTCAAAGACTTTTAACATAGTTAAAACAATACAATATATTAATATAATTTTCATTTAAATGTAAGTAAGATATTTCCTTATCACACAAGTTTTTAAAACAAATACCAAGAGATTTCAAACTTATGTTTTCTACTAGCAACTGAAGAACATGTACTCACCTTCAGTTTTAGTTTAGATTAAAGCAGCACCCTTGATCCTTGTCATAGAAACTTGTTAAAAGGTCATTTCCATCCCTGCATTTTGAAACACACAAAACTGTAAGAGTTGGGGAGATGCAAGAAGAAAAGTAGGGAGAAATCCAAAAGCATGTCATAATAATATCCTTGTCATAACCAGTGTATTTAGATTTGCAGTTCATCTTTAGGAAAATGGTTTAGAAATTGTTCAACTCAATAAGATAAAAATCATTCTCATTCTGTACTTCTTGTACAGATGTATCACTCACATACTGTGACAGGATTTTTCACACATATGTTTTAATTCTCCTGTATTAACTCTTTGGATATGAATCGTCAGTAAGAATTGCAACCATTTCAGTCCCTGTCAGCCAAGTACCAAATGAAGCATTTACTGTGAGCTTGAAGTACATTAACTCATTTAACTTTTAATCTCAAAACAATATCATGGAGATAGATATTTACCTTGTTTTATAAAAAACTGAGGCTCAGAAGGATTAAAGTAACTTGTTCAAGATCATACAGCTATTAGATTGAATGAGTTGTTATTATCAATCTTAGTTCTGTCTGATGTTAATATTTGTACTTACTCCATTAAAGCAATTTGCTGCATCACTTTCCTGAAATGTCAACAGGGTGGGCAGCTCTCTGTGCCACAGGATGTAACGTTCTCCTGAAAAATAGAAATCAATATGCTTGCCTGAAATTCTACTCTCCTAGCGTGTCCTCTTTTAGTTTAGTTTTTTTTTTTTTCTTGTCTTTGAATCTTCAAATATCTAACTATAATACATGTTGTTGTCTTAGAACATGAACTATCCTAACACACAACACCTATGGGTGGAGAGACAGGGTATTGTGAGTAATTGACAGCAAAATGAAAGCAGATCCCTATGAAATGGAACCAACGAGAAGGCATTGAAAGTACATGTGGGCACCAAAAAGAAGAGGACACCAGAGATGCAATTGTCCACTCTGCATTGACTTAGTCGTGTGTGTGTGTGTGTAGATAGATGAAGCAAAATGGAGGCTCCAGAGCATTACTTAGCTAGACAAAATACACCCAGGACATAAAATAAATAATTATTTATTTGGACTTGAGATTTTTCCCGAAGGCCATTTGCATGAACCTCATTTATTGGCTAATCATTCAATCATGTATTTCCTATTTTGCCTGGATGAGCACAGTCTGAAGCACAGGGAATGATGTGCCACTCTGAAAACGAGAGCAGTAATAGGAAACCACTGCATGAGATCCTTTTATCTATTGGTGGTGCTACAAAGGCGCCAGTAGAGGTTTTATTTTTCTTCATTTCTAAGCTAACATCTTTCTTTTCTTGCCATTACATTTTTGTCAGTCATGTCTTATAGTTCCCTGTATCTGCCAACATTTGACTGCATCAAATAAATTTATTGTTCTCCCTGTTACTCATTTTCTTCTCTACTTCCCTGATATTTCTAGACAAAAATGTTGTTTTATTTTTTTCCTCAAAAATGTTTCTAATGGATTTTTCCTTTGTTGATTCTAAAGATATGTGCTATATATTTTAACCTCAAAATTGCAGATCTAGATATTTCAATGGTTTAAAAGTTTGTCTCACATAAAAAGCTTTTACAGATTTTTCTTTCCCTGAATGGTATTGATAGGGTATGAAGAGAATATAAAATATCTATCTGTACCTATCTATCTATAGATCTGTCTAACCATCTATCAACCTATAACCTATCTGTAAATCTATATATATACACACAGATAATACAGGTTATATATAAGAACAATATTGGAAATTGAAAATAAAAGTCAGTGAAATTTTATATGCAAAGACCAACATGAAATATTATTCAATTATTTTTTATTGAACCACACATTATTTAGTCCCTGCTATATGCAATCTATAAAATATTTTGTATGAAGCTAAAAATAGCAAAAACACAAACATATTCTGAAGCAGAAGAGATTTGCTGTTTTTTTATTGCTATGTAGTTGTTCTTTTAATTCAGTCTCAACTAAAATAACCTAGTTGGCAAAATATTTCCAAAGAAACCAAAATTTATCATGAAAAAATAATCTGAACAATCTGTTAAATAAACCAATCATCAACCATCATTTTATTTTTCATTTTAGAGGGATTTATTGAGTACTTACTAGTCTTGGCCTTTATGTGTATATGTTGGATAGATACTTATAGTAGGAAAATGAATATAGCACAGCCTTAACTCTCAGGGAGCTTATAGCCTAAAGTAGTCTTTGTTAAGGTGTGTTCTTGCAGCTCCTATGTCACTGAAGTCTGGTCAAAATGCAGATTTCTGGGCACCAGCACAGACCTATAGAACCAGAAAGTAAAGGGAGGAAGTCATCTAAAAAGGAAATGAACACTTCAGTTTTAGGAATCAATGATTTAATGGGACAGTCATATAAGCAAATATCTACCACACCACATGGTGAGTTATGTGCTGTGATGACACAGAGAAGCAAAAGACTTCTGAGCAAGACACAGGATGGAAGAAGACACCCCAAATTAAGATGTGCCAAGTATGTGAAGGCAAAAAAAAATTAGTATCTATTTCTAATGTACTGATGAACTCACAATGAATAAACCCTTTGCAAAATTTAAATGTCCCAGAAGAGTATAGACTACTGCTCTATACCCAAGTTAAAGAAAAATTTCCTCCTGTTTTAGTACCTCTGTAGTTTCTTGTGGAGTGGAAGTTTATCCTCACTAATGATGAGAGGAGTGAATACTGCAATACTACTGGTAATTACAAACTGTTGATAATTTTCTGTATGGCCAAATAGGGAAGATTGGTTGAATAAGCTATGGGACATAGACACAGTAAAGCACTATACAGCTATTGAAAATAATGAAAGCCTCTGAAATGTATGGAGAGGTACCTAAAATATATTAAGTGAAATAGTAAACTTCAAAAGAATATATGCATATGTGTATATATATATATTTACATGTATCCATGCCCACTTATGAGCACATGACCTGAATGAAATTCAGAATCTTAGAATGTTTCATGTTAGAAGTGACATACAACATTTATTTCACCAGCAGACTAAATGAGACCCAGAGTCAAAAAATGGCCTACGCCAAGATCACTGATTAATTCAGAAGTAATACCTTCCATAGTCTATCACCTACAGTCATGGAATGAATGAGGGAAAAGCTAGCATATGTCCTCTTGGAGTATGTATTAACTACAGGTGTCTTTATTGTTCTAAAGTTCAAGATAAAGGTACTCAGTCCTGCCATACTTGCTGTTGGCTGCCTTAGCAAAAGAGTGACTTACTCATCCTTCATCTCATCACACTGGCTAGTTTCAGAGAATAAATAAAGCGGATGATTCTGACAGTGCAACTGGTAATGATTACCACAGGAGTCAGATTTACCTCCAAACCATGAGTTACAGAATCATGGCAAATGATGTTCTTCTCTAGCAAGTCATTTATTATTCTGCATACTGTGTCATTTATGTACTTTCCTTCTTATTTGAATTCAGAGACAAAATGTGAAATTATAGTACTGTGAGAGTTGCTGAACACAGCTTTCAGTTTTAAAGTCTGTTATATTGATAACTCTCTTAGATGCATATAGAAAATTATTCAGAGCATACCATAAATTAGTTTTTTTAAATACCCTCAACAACACTCAACATAACACAATTCATAATACAAAGGTAGACTTTGTCTCATTTTCCAGTGTGCAGTAATGGGAGGACAAAGAAATGAAGCCACACAAAAGATTAAGAGATAATAAAAATTCATTCACCATGGGTGTGATTACAGTAATTTTTCAGAACTTCAATCATCCCAACATGTTTACAGTGCCTTTCTTACTGACTCTTTATTTCCAAATCCAAAACTAATTTTCCACTAAATAAATGAGAGCACAAAATTGATGTACTGATTTTAAATGATGCAGGGAGATAAAACCCATTCAGTGTTTAAAGCATGAATTAAGAAAATAACATATTATGTGCATGTGTGTGTGAGTGAGACAGCGAGAGTAAGCATGAGCATGTAATGTGTGTTCATTCCTCTTCTCTCCTCAGGTGATATCAAACATAGGGAAGAATGAGGGCCCAGGGGTTATGATACAAGGTTTTGTCCCTCCTCCTCCCCACTTACCTCCAAAAACATACAATTCCCTTACTGGGTTCCAGGTCCTCCACTCTCCAATCAGGATGACAGACCATAATTCTCCATTCTATAAAGTAAAGCCTTTTTCCACAATCCCTTTCTCATAATTGATGGCAGTTACATGGTTTCTGCCTTTCTTGCCCTGCTTCTGCCTTGAAGAACCAAGATTTTAAGTTTTACGTACTTGTCAGCAAATATATAACTATCTTACCATCACCTCGAGACTCAAGCATTCTTTACACAAACCTGCTGTGGTTGTTTGAAGCTGTATGTACCCCAGAAAAACATGTTCTTAAATGTAACTCATTCCAGTGGGTGTGAGCCCATTTTAAGTAGGACCTTTTGATGAGGCTACTTCAATTAAGAAGTTGTGGCCCACCTCGATCAGGATGGGTCTTAGTCCTATTACTGAAGTTCTTTATAAACAGAATGAAATTCAGGCAGAGAAAAGGTCACAGGAAGCAAGAAGCTTCATCAATGGAACCTGGAAGAGAAGGGAGAGACCGGGAGATGATACCATGTGCCTTGCAATTTGCCAGAGGAGCCAAGGACTGCCGGTAACCAACCCCATAGTCTTCAGAGAGAAAGCATCGCTTTGAAGATAACTTGATTAGCGTCAAAACTGTAAACAAACCATTCCATGTTTAAGCAGCCTAGAAAACAAGAACACCTACCTAAATGGTCTCACCTCCATGAGACCATATACTATAGCATACACACTGGCATCTTGTGTGGGTTTTCTCCTGTACATAGTTAGATGGCAATAGTCTTTAAATCTGCAAAATTCTATTTGACCTACAAAATTTACTTCATGCAAAAATTAATGACCATCAATGCGAATACCACAAGTAACTGTGATTATGATAATAAATTGTTACTATATAGCATTGAACTTTATGTTCTTAAGACAGCAAAATACCACATAATAATGATTACATGTCTTCCAGTAGCACCTTTATAGTTTTCTCCAATTAATCAACAGGGAAACTACAGATTATTGGAGAGAACTCAGAAATAAGCTGCCAAAGAGGTAACAGGACCCTCAGCTCTTGAATGCATGGTTTTCAATAACACTGAATAGTGCTGATGATTGTTCATCTTCTTTCATTATTGTCTGCTTCCCCTTAGTATCCCTGAAGTATCATTGAATTGCAGAGGATTCCCATACCATTATCATTTAACTTAGCACCAAGGATATTTGGTGATGAAAAGATTATCTGTGTCCACAGTGATAGTATGGACTACTCTGGGAAAGGCAAGCCTGGACAAAGAGTTTAAGGAGTTTGGGAAGAACTCAAATGTTAGAAATTGGTCCGAGAACTACCCATATTCTGCTGGGAATATGTGAAAGGGAGAATTATAGATAGAAGAACATTCTAATATGAGTGCAATTAATGCAAATTCTGAGGTTAGAAATAGAAAGTGAATAGGGCTTCAAAGGCCAACAAAGGTGGCCTAAGGAGAAAGCAATCAGCAAATTTCGGTAACGAGTTAATTCATAGTGGCCCTTTGGGAAGCTACCAATAATGTATTCAAAAATGGGAGATGGGTTTAGCACCAATAATACCCAGCAATGGGATTCAGAGACAATCTGCAAGAGACTGAGATTCAAAGCTGACTGGGAAATGGACAAAGCAACAGTTATTCAACGGCCAGATGCAAAAAAAAAAAAAAAAAAAAAATTGGCTGTGCTTGAGACCACAGATCAACAATTCCTAAAGTCAGGGATTAGTCTCAGAGTTGAGGCAGAGACAAAGCCACCCAAAAAAATAGGCTACATCTGTGGTTGCCATATGACCAAATAACAATGGCTATCTTATTTGCTATAATGCATATTGTGAGGCTGCACCCAACAGTGGTGGAAAACTGAACTGTGATAGATCTAGAAAGAAATTGCAATCAGATTGATTGAGAATATCAGTCATAGGCATGAGAAGCATGAGTCACAGCACATGTAGCGTGTTTTCTCCAGTGCTGGGCTAAATGTGTAGTAGAGGTCAGAGGAAAGGCTTAGTTCACAAGGTCTGAGAGTTATAAGGGCAGGAGCCAGATAGGCTCTTGTAATTAATCTTACGCATTGGTGATCTCTCTCTCTAATAACCCTTCCTTGTGCCTTTCTTTTTCGGTGGGGCATTACAATTACCTTAGCTTTAAGTGGAGAATTTCGGAAACACTTATGTCTGGAATAAGGTAGAAGCTATGCCTAGGGAATGCCAAGATTATTTTTTTTTAAATGCAGTGTTTGTGTGGTGGGAGGTGTGGGAGGTGGGCAATATGGGAATCCCATTGGGTTCCGTGTAATATTTTAGGTAATCTAAGCACCTCTTAAAATATATTTATATATATATAAATAACATTTTTGTAAGCAAATGCACATATATGCATATATATTTATATATCATTTTACAAATATTGTATGTATTGTGAAAATTTTGATTTTTACCCACAATAAAAAATAAATAAATTTAAAAAATTAAATAAATAAAAAGCATTCCACACACACAAAAAATCCTATTTGCTTTCCTCTATAGACTTATAGTAACAGGGTGCCACTGAATTGGATGTGTTTAATTATTTATATAAGGGTTATTAGTGTGTGGTTAGTGAGTCTGTATTGAAAGTTATACATGCCAGCAACTTGCAGCGTAGCTAGGTAAGGTAGTGTTCTTGCTAAATTAAGATATATAATGAATAATGAAGGGCATTTTAGTGGAAACTTACCTGGAAAATAGCTGCTTGTGCAGGGGAAAGAAAAGTGAGAGAGAAAGTATAATGAGTCATTCTGTCCCTTATGAGAAATTAAAGCACTCTTTTCATAAATTATTATATGATTGACATATCCATGGTAGATGACACTAAAAAGCAGCAATCTTTGGACCTACACATGCTAAATTTTTAAGGATTGCTTCCTGAAGGTCACTAATATTCTTCCTCAAAGTAGCCCAGGATATTATTGGGTCATGGTGTTGTCTTGCCTGTCTTCAGTACCCACAAACCATACCTCACTTCCAGTCTGTCTATTGACTTAGTCTTGTCCTGGCCATGGAAAGTGAAAATAGAGGCAGTTCTTGTCACAAACTTAAGGGCAGGTCATTTTTACTGATGTCTCCTTGGGCCTAGACCCTGTGCCCACATTCTTACCCCTTCATTCCCTGGGCTTACCCTGTCTGATTTCCAGCATTTGTTATGTTGCCTCTCTCTGCCAGGTTCTCTGACTTCTCTGACCTCATTCCTATTGCATTAGTTTCCTATTGTTTCTTTAACACGTTACCACAAACATGGTCTCTTAAAACAATGCAGCAACTTTATCCTACAGTTCCAGAGGTCAAAAATGAAATGTGTCTGCAGGGCTGATTCCTTCTGGAAGCACTAGGGAAGAATCTGTTTCCTTCCCTCCCACCCCCCCCCCTTCTAGAGTCTGCCTGCATTCCTTGGCTTGTGACGCCACATAATTCTGACCTCTGCTTTCAGCATCATTTCACCTTCTCTGACCCTGACCTTCTGCCTCCCTCTTATAAGGACACTGTGGTTACTTTGGGCCACCAGATAACCCAGGACAATCTCCCCATCTCAAGATCCCAAATATAGTAGCAACTGCAAAGCCTCTTTTGTTATGTAAAGTGACATTCTCACTGTTCTGGAGATTAGGACAGGGACATCTTTGGGAGACACTTTTCAGCCAACCATACCTATGAACCTGTTAGGTCTTCTTGTTTAATAAATTGCTTTCCATATCTTGAACTTTACTATTTTAGTTACCTCATAAACCTGAATTCCTTAGCCCTGTCACTTGACAGCTCACATTCCCCACCCTCACATTTGGTATTAGAGTATGGATCTGCTCTACCTGTATCCTTTCACTCAGGGTCCTTAAATTCAACCCTTCTGCTGCAAACTATTTCCTTCTGAGCTGTGTTGAAACTTGAGCCTTTAACTCCACCAGCCTATTTACAACCAAGCATCCTTCTCATAGTGACATGTAGAGATGATTCATCAGTTCATACTTGCTGAGCCCATGGCCCTCCCCTACTCCCTCAGTTTGATGTCGTTCACATTCCTATAGAAAGAACACATCCATGCCCTCTAATCACTAGCTTAGTCTAAGGCTATAGCCTGTGTACATTATCCTCCTGGTTTCAGCATTTGCATTCTTGACCTGCCCCATAGCTGAAAGCCTGTCTGAGACAGTTTGAGTTGGCATATTAGAAAAGCTGAATTTCTCAGATGCTTTTTATTGCAATGCAAAACAAAAAAGCTACCATAAAAAAAGGATAGAGGAGAAAAAGAAAAAAGAAAAGTGCTCCTTATTTGGAGTGGCTTTTGTTTATTTCTCACACTTTTATCCTTACCTATTCTGTGTTTGTGGCTACAAGGCTGCAGGTTCACAGAGACTGAAGTGAATACCTGATACTTAGAGGTGCTCTGTGAATGTTTTGTTTGCTTTCTGTCCCTATAGATTTCATATGATTTCTTGTGAGTTTGTGATTATTATGGCATCTGCTTGAATATGGATATGGTTTTGGTTTGGCCCAATTTTGTAAAATCCCAACACAAGTCTAACATTATGGTTTACAATGCTTGGATTTCCTTTTCAAATATTTGTCCTGATTTTTACTGAGGGATTTCTAAACTGCGGTCCAGAGACCCAAATATGGAAAAGGAATTGTCTGTTTGATTGTTCATAAAATTTTGTGGAGTGTTTCTTCTGTGGTGGAGAACATCATGATTCCTTGGAATGGCATGTCAAGTTGAGGAAGAGGTTGGAGAAAGGTCTTGGGTAGTTGGAAAAAATATTCAACAATAATGAAAATCAATAATTTCATTAGTTTTATTAAAACCAAACAAAAATGTATTCAGAAATTGCAAATAACATTATAGTAAAGCTTATGGTTTTATGTATATTGAAAGGGCCCATGAGTTTAAAAGGCTGAAACACGCTGTTCTGTCTAGAATTTTCCTCTCTTTGCATAAACTCAAATGCATTTTTCTCTTTCATTGGATAGATTTCTTTACTGCATATTTTCTACTTAGTTTCAATCTTTTATAGTTCCCATGTTAGAAAATATAGGTACATTTGGAAAGCAATAAAAAGGAGACAGCAATAAAAGTATAGAGTAAATATGAAATAAAGTAGAAATTTGGGGTAGATATAGATTGGAGAAAGATGAAACAGCCATTGCAAGGAAGTGAGGTATTCAGGAAAGCTCAAGAAAGAAGGTGATATACTCGGAGGAGGTTTTTGTTTTGTGTTTTTTTTTTTAAGTAGAAAATTTTCTTTAATTTAAAAGCAAATAGTTTCCCAGGTGCTAAATCTAATATATACCAAATTCCTATGCCTCATATGAAAAGATATTCAACATCATTAGCCATTAGGGAAATGCAAATAAAAACAAAAATGAGACACCACCTCATTCTTATTAGAATGGATATTGTGTTTGTTTGTTTGTTTTTAAAGGAAAATAACAAGTGCTTGCGAGGATGCAGAGGCCTCAGAGTGTATAATGGTACAGCAGCTATGGAAACAATTGCAGTTCTTCAAAATGTTATATCTAGAACTGCCATGTGTGATGGTTAATTTAATGTGTCAGTTTAGCTAAGTATGCTGATAGCATCTGCAGTCAAAAAAGGAGATTGCCCTCAGCAATGAAGGGCATCTCCTCATCAATCAGCTGGAAGTCTTAAAACCAGAATTGAAGATTTCAGAAGTCAGAAAGAAGAATTTCTGAACCTAATTCAGCTTGGCAGCCTCTAATGGGGAATTCAACTTAACATTCATCCAAGTTTTCAACCTACAGTATGCCATATAGAATTCAGATTTGCCAATCCCCATGGTTGCAGGAGCCAATTTCTATAATGAATCCCTGAATATTTTCATCTATTTGCCTATCTATTTGCCTATCTATCTATCTATCTAATCTCCTGCCATTTCTGTTTCTCTAGAGAACCCTGACTAATACTCCCAACAATCCCACTTCTATATATATACCCCCAAAGAATTGAAAGCAGGGAAGTAAAAGGTCTATGTATAACAATGTTCACAGGAGCATTATCACAAGAGCAAACAGGTAGAGGCAACTAAAGTGTTCATCAACAGATGAATGGATAAACAAAATGTGATATATATACAAATAGTAGATTATTATTTGAACATAAATGGGAATGAAGTTCTGATACATGCTAAAACATGGATGAACATTGAAGACATCATATTGAATGAAATAAGCGAGACACAAAAGGACATATATTGTATGATTCGACTTATATTAAATAACTAGAATATGTAAATTCATAGAGACAGAAAGTAAAGTATAGGTTACCAGAGGTAGGAGGAGGGGCAATGAGAAGTTAATGCATAATGGGTATAGGGCTTCTGTTTGGGGTGATGGAAAAGTTTTGGAAGATTGAGACCGTGATTATTGCCACTGAAAAATGCAATGTGTGATCTTGAACTGGATCTAAAAAGGGAGGAGAAAATATCCAAAAATATATTATTGGGACAATTTAGAAATAGGAATATAAACAGTATGCTTTATTTACATCAACGTTAAATTTATTGAACTTGATATCTGTACTTAATGTGGTTGCATAAACAAATATCCTTGTTCTTAGGAAATGTGAAAGCATGGAATATAAAAATGTTAAAGTAGCATGAAGTGTGCAATCTACTCTCAAATATTTAGAAGACAGATGGATAGATCGATTGATCAATCAGTCTATAGATAGATATAGCAAATGTGGCAAAATGTTAAAAGCTGGTAAATTTGAATATCTTGGTAAGGGATATATTGGGGATTTCTAATTTTTTTTAAAAAATTTATGTAGTGTACCTATGATTTTAAAATTGTTTCAAACCAAAAGTTAAAAAAAAAATTCCTATGCTACTGTTGTCCTCCATTGCCAGACTTCCTGTACTTTGTATGAATCAAAAATTTTAGGTGGCAAATAGGTCATGGTAATATGAAATATTGAAATATGGTAATATGAAATATGGTAATATTGAAAATCAATATTGAAAATATTGATTACCTAAAGTCCTTTAAAGTTGAAAACATTGTAATTTATATATATATTTTTTCATTTTTAATTGCTGTTTTCTTGGATTAATGTAGCAAGGAAAATTTGGGGGAAGTAAATTGGTTTATTGGTATTTTAGTTTGTTCTGTTTTCCTAATGTTATTGGTATCCAACAGTGTGTTTTTCTGGCATCAATCCTCTTTTCAAGAGTCTAGGCATTGAGTGTTATTTAGACAGGTTATATTTAAATTTTTCATTTAAAAAAATCTTTCCATGAGTATTATCAATAGCTTTTGGCCCCATAATTTGTGTTTAAATATTTGTTTAGTATATTGCTTTCCGCAGCTTAGAAAAACCTTTGGTATTCAAGCATGACAAAATGAAACCACAATTGAAGATTATTGCAATTATGGGTTTGGTTTTCTAATAAATAAATGAAAAAGTATAATAGTTTCATAAAAAAATTAATTTACTGTAATTGACTGAAGGTATTAATCAACATGTATTCATATAGCACCTACTTTTAATTCTAGGAACTGATGTTCCTTTGCCTTTGATTTTGCTATAGTCAACATTTCTAGTATCTATCTCTCCTTTAAAAATGCCTAAAACTTTATCCAAACTTGGATTTTTATCTCTTTCTGAACAATTCAATCTAGTAGATATAGTTGAAATTACCATTTATAATGATCCCCATGCCTTTGGTATTTATAATGATCAAGTTATGGCAGTTTCAAAAGTAGTGCTATCACCTTGAAATAGAGTCAAAGCTACTATGCCATAAATTAATGATCCTTAGATAATGATATCTCCCTGTCTAAGTTGATTTACATAGCCACACTGTATTCTTTCATTTTTTGAGACAGTAAATATATGTAAAAGGTGCTGAATATTTGCCAGATATATCAGGCTTTGGCAGGTGTATGTGTGGAGGGGTAAATTAGGGTGACTTGGGGTATCATCTTATCAACTCCATGAATGAATCTCACTTACATAAAACACTTGTGAGTTAAACACATTTTTCTCTAAATTGGTAAAATAAGGAGGTCATGCAATATAGTGCTTAAGAGCATGAACTCTAAAGTTTAATGGTGAAGTTTCAAATGTCATTTCTATCCCTTGCTAGTTGTGTGACCTTGGGCAAGTTATATCTCTGAGCTTCAGTTTCCTCATTGATGGAATATTTAAAAATTAGATTGCTATTAAAAAAAGATCACACCTCTAAGCATTGAGCAAAGCTCCTGGTGCATAGTCTACATAGTATACATATTATACATATTATGTAAAAAGACAGAAAGTGATGGAACAAAATAATTCCCAAACTCGGTGAGCATGTAGATCCCCATCCACATGTGCTGCTGGTCTGGAGTTATGTACCCCAGAAAAACATGCCCTTAATCTTAATCCATCCCTGTGAGTGTGAACCCATGGCAAAGAGGTCAACAGAGAGAAAACCATGGGAAGAAGTGTGAAGTCACTGGAAACCAGAGGAGAAAGGAGAGGACATTTTTATGTGCTTTGTCATATGACAGAAAAGCCAAGGACCAAGGAGTATTTGATTGAGGGTATTTGTTGAAATAAATGTTTAATTCATTTTCTTAAACTGGTGATAAACTGATAGAGGACACAATTCTTTTGTGACCTGCCCTTACATTTCACAACTTATTATTTATGCCTTTTGAATTTTGTGTCTTTTGAAGTTGGGATTCTGATAAGAAAGTGTGTTAGTTTCCTAGATGATAAAACAAATACCATAAAATGGGTTAGCTAAACAATAGGAATTTATTGGCTCATAGTTTTGAGGCTAGAAGTCTAAAATAAAGGCAATACTAAGGTGATTCTTTCTCTCTAAAGACTGTGGCATTTGGGGCTGACCTCCTGGCATTCCTTGACTTTGACTTTTCTGTCACATGACAATGCCCCTGATGATGTCTTCTTCTTTCTGCTCTGGGTTCCATTGACTTCCCGTTTCTTCCCATGGCTTTCTCTCTGTGGACTTCTCTGTAATGTCTCCAATAATAGGATCAAGACCCATCCTGATTCAGCTGGCCTAAACTAAACAATTTAACGTTATAACAGGTCTTATTTACAATGGTTTCACACTTACAGGAATGGATTAAGATTAAGAATATGTGTTTCTGGGATGCATAACTCCAGAGCAGCACAAAAGGGTACAGCTGTGGATGGGGATCTACATGCTCACGAAATTTGGGAAATCTTGGTGTACCTTAGTTTACCTTTGTCATGAGTTTAAAGAGATCAGAACCATCTCTCTAGCGATACGAACACAAACCTGATGTTGAATTCCTTTAGCTGGAGCAGGATTATGTTTCTCAGTCCCAGATTCAGTTTATTGCAGTCATCTATGATGAAGTAGAATTACAGCCTGAGAAAATATCATAAGACTATTTTAAATTCTCAATAAACTCATAAGGAAATGTAATTTCTCCTTAGAGTGCTTTTTCTAATATAAATAGAAGTATTCTGTCTGCTTTGGATTCACCAATATGGACTCCATCTGACACCTCTTAACAACTATAAGGATATGAAATCATCTGCTGCTCATAATTGATATACCTAAGTGCTATTTTCTGTTATTACTGGCAGCAAGAGCTATTAGATTTTGATTGAATTGCCCCCTTGCAATGGTTATTTTTGTTGTCTGTTTGGTCTTGTCTGTTTTGTTGTTGTCAGAGACAAAACAGAAAAGAAGGTAAGATCTGAATTAATATCACTATATGTTGCATGGTTATGAAATATAATTGTCTATATGCATATGCAGGCATTTAATTTGTAGGTACATTTGTGTGTGTGTGTGTCTGTGTAAATTACCCATATAAGTTTGTGGGTATCATGATATTAGTTTTGTAGTGTATGAGTGAATTGGACACTAATATTGCTCACAAGTTATGATTCAGTTACCATTTTTACATGTTTTGTTCTCAGGCATTGATTTACATAACTGATACATTCAAGTATTAAATATTTTTTTGGAAAATTTGATTATTTTAGATTATGAGTTCCTTGTTTCCACAAACTTGGATGAAAATAAGAAATGTCATGTATAGGTATATATTTATATTATAATGTATTTTAGTGATATGTGAATTTATCCATCAGTCCATGTTCATATAGCAGCACTATTCTGATCAACTATGCTTCCTTCAGCATAGTTGGTTCCTATAGCCTAAATGTGCCCTTTTTTTTACATCCAATTAATGAGCTTATACTTGATTTTCAGGTAACATAATGTTGAATAAGCCAACAATATGGAGAAATTGCTTACATTCATTGTGTTTGAGTTGCAATGAATGTGGCTAGAAGTCTTTTTCTTTCTGGCCTAAAATGAATCCAGGCCTTCTGGCCTATGGAAGTGCAAATTTGCATTACCTCTAAAATGTGGTTCTCCATGCTTCATTCTATTGAACACAGTATCAACATAGACTATGAAAATGGCTAAGAATGACAAAATGAAATTACCATCATCTAACCTACTCTAATTTCCCTACTTGTCCCATGCCAGTTTCATTTAACTACATTTGGCTCGATGGTTTGACAACCAACAAAGAATATCGGAATAAAATTTGTGGGTAGCCACACTCATCACTACCGAATTGAATAGCTTTAAAAATTACAAATGAAGAAACTCAGAGATTTGATGAAGTCCACTGAGAATGCATTGCTGAGAATTTTCTTAAACGACCTACATTCAAAATGGCTTACATTATTTCTCATACATTAGAGAGGCAATTAACTCTTTTTTAATTTCATTTCCTTCAAGAGAACTTTTCTCCACCATTTCACCTTCTTGGCTTTCCTTGCCTTGTATTGCTAGAGTAGTATATGTCCATTATCATTGCAGTCTTTTTTCATTCCCTTTAAAATTGAATTAAATTCATCTGCTGTTCCAAACATGAAGTGGTGGCCCAGCTGAGTTATTTAAGCTCAAAAGAAATACAAGATTCTTATTACGCCAATTTGAGCTTTATATGTGACATGTTTATCGAAGATGCAAATCCAAGATTGTTTTTCAAAAAGGAAGTGGCCTCCTTGTCCTCATTACTTTGGGTAATGAATATGGCAGAATGATATCTGTTCACTTAATTTAACACATATAACAATTTTAAAGAAAATTACCCATTCCCACCTACTATCTCGCAGACCCTCTTGCAACTGTTAGTTACTTGATTTTGAGAGCAACTATATAAGAAAATTAGCACATACACTCTTTTTCATCTTAACTTTATATTAATTTTTTTTTCTGCAATGTAGGTATTAGAGCTATTAAAAACCAAACTTCCTATTCAGATTGAGTTTATATAGGTTTTTACCTAAACACCTGCTATCAGTATGGTTCAGTTCTCCAACCTTGGCTCCTGGCCTCGTTCGTTGTTTACACTCTGGGTATAAGGGAGTTGTAACATTCTTCGCAGGGCTTGCTTGCGATCTAAAGTAGGAGCAGTGCTAGCTGAAAAATTGATGGATGCTCTCAAAAGATCTATTAAATCTAGAATTGAGTGAGGAGCAAATTGCAAAAAAAAAGGGGGGGGGGGAGCATTAGGCATTAACATGCAATAAGAATTTGACCATTATTTTATATGTTATTATTTCATGAAACTTGGGGTTTTGTATAAATTAACTAAACTACAATCTGCCGAGTGAATAGTATGAGTTCAAATTTCTGTGACCTTTTACTTACTAGCTGGAGTATTAGGGGCTACAAGGAGAATTAGCAATTGTCCTTCCAGAAGGTAGATAAGAAGGATTATTGCTAGGCCTTACAGATCTTAACCAAACTCCATTCATTTTAATGTGATTGTTAAATTAAATTAATTTTTTCTGTACAGTTGTAATATACATCCATAATTTTTAAAATCTGAAATACTTAAAAGTAGAATAAAAGGGAGTAAAAAGCATATTTCCACTACTCAGAAAAAGCCACTTAAATGTTTTCATATATATATATATATAATACAAGCCCCTTTTTTGATGCGCATCTTGTTTAATTTTACAAACTTATATCATAAGTATAATTCTGATTCTTGAATGTTTCACTTAAGCATAGCAAAAATATTTATCCTAACATAAGCTTAGAGAAAATGTTATTTTATTGGTTACGTAGTTACCTCAACCATTTCCCAACTATTCAATATTAGTATTGTTTCCTCCCTGATTGTTTATTATGTTTATGTCATCATATTGCTTGTTGTCATAATATTTTGATATACTTTATGTGTTTTTCATAGGAGAGCCCCCTAGATGGAAGTACCCTCCCAATGGGTAGAACTAGGACTTCTGGTCTAAAATCGCACTAAGTTCCCAGCATATTTATTTATCATAGTCCTATGTGGAGTTACAAGAAACCTTATGACATGATGCTTTAACAGTACAATATTTTTCATTATAAATTGGCTATTGATATGCACAATTCTTAGTCTCAAAGAATTCTTGAAAATTACAGTTCAGAAAAACAGAATATTTCTAATAACCTAGTTTTCATGGGACCCTGGAAATAAAGGTTTGGAACAAGTGGCCTCAAGCAAACAATATACCTAAAGATCAAACAATTGGACACTTAACATTTTTCACTCTGTGCCTGCATATCTTCCCTCCCTCTGTACCACATCCAATATCAATGTAAATTTCCTGTAATACAGGATGCATATCTAACACTTTTAGTGCTTTATCTAGTTTTCAACATGTGATAGTTGCACAGTAAATATGAACTGAGTTGAATAAAGGCAAAATACTGTCCATATACATATTTGGACATTGGTGCTTGTTTCCAGAGATTTAAAATAAGATTTTTAAGTGATCAAAGTAATGTTAGTGAATTCATATTATGTGCACAAATGTACTTTGCACAATCTAGAGGGAGTTTATAAAATCAATAATTATTATAACTCCACATAGGACTATTGATTCTATCCCCAAAAAAGAAAATCTGTCTGGATACTTAGTTTTATATATGACCCATAAAATGTAAGAAAAAAAACTAAAGAACGAAAAAGATGATTCTCAGAGCACTTCTTAGAAAAGAGAGTTTGCTTTCTACCGTCATACTAAATCTATATGCAGCTCATTTTCTAAGCCCTCTATTAGAGGAACAGGAATCATATTCTATCCTGGTGAATGTAATCCTGTGTATATTCTTAACTTCATTCCCTTGGCAGTTAAGAGTGTCTTGAGCTACTGCTGAATGAATGCCTTCTGATACTGAGTAACTTAGCACACCTTTTCCAAGAAATCATGATTTTTAGCATCTAGCTATCCAGAAAAACCATGAACGGTCTATTTTTAAAATAATATTGTTATTTGTATAAGGTTAAGACCACAATTTTGAGATCACTTTGGAAATAGGCAGTTATTTAATAAAAATAAGGAGGGGTAATGAAGAGTAACCACTTTTTCCACATTTTTAAAATTTATTTTTCAGTAAAGAATTTGTATGTTTACAGAAAAATAATGTTATATAAACACCCATGCATACAGCATTTTCTCTATTACTAACAAATTCTACTAGTGTGGTAACTTTATTAAAATTGAGGAAACAATATTATTATAATTGTATATTAACTATAGTCCATAGAATACATTGCAGTCCACAGCTTGTGTTGTATAGTCCTGTTGTTGTTTTTTTAATTTTTATTCTAGTAACATATACAGCCTAAAAATTCCCCTTGTGACCACATTCAAATACATAATTTAGTGCTTTTAATTACATTCACAATGTTGTGCTACCTTCACTACAATCCATTACCAAAATTTTCCATCACTCCAAGCAGAAACAATTTACCAATTAAATATTAATTCTCCAGTCCCTACCAACATGTCATCCTCTGGTAACCTGTATTCTATGTTTCTAGTCTATGAATTTGCTTATTCTAATAATTTAAAATCAGTGAAATTATAAAACATTTATCTTTTGATGCATGGCTTATTTCACTCAACACGATGTTTTCAAGGTACATTCACACTGTTGCATGTATCAGAACACCATTCCTTATTACTGTGGAATAATATTCCATTATATATATATATATATATATGCTGCATTTTGTTGCTCTGTATGTAAATATCTGAGTCTCAAGTAGGTGAGTCTCTTGTAAGCAGAGTAAATGAAGATCATGCTTTTTTATCCCTTCTACTCTGCCAATCTCTGCCTTTTCACTGGAGAGTTTAATCTATTTACATTTAAAGTAACTACTGATAATGCAAATCTTTCTTCACCATTGGGCTACTTGGTCTTTGTAAAACTTATACCTTTTATGTCCCTCAAGTCTTCTTTTATGCCTATGTTCATATTTATTTGATTTTTGTAGTATATTCTTTTGAGTCCTTTCTCATTTCCTTCTGAATTTTTTATATGTGATAAGTTTGTGGTTGCCATGGGTATTAAATTTAATATCCAAAATCTATAACAATCAAATTTGATTTGAAACCAATTTAACTTCAAAAGCATACACAAACAATGCTCCTATAAACTTTTGTTCCTCTGCCTTTTTGTCGTACTTACTGCAAATTATATCTTTATACATTGTATGTTCAAAGCCATAAATTTATCATTACTTTATGCATTTGTATTTTAGAACCTGTAAGAAATTAAAAGTGGAGGTACACACTAAAAATTTAATAGAATAGAAATTACATTTATAATTTCCCATATGGTTATCATTATTGGAAGTCGTTATTTTGTTTTACTGCTTTGACTTACTGCTAATGTTCTTTCCTTTCAGTTTGAAGAACTACCTTTATCATTGCTTTTATGGGAAATCTAGTCATGACAAACTCCCTCAGATTTTGTTTATCAGGGAATGTCTTAATTTCACTCTCAATTTTGAAAGACAGCCTCACCAGATATAAAATTCTTAGCAATTGTTTTCTTTCAGCGCTTTAAATATTTCAATTAGACTGCCTTTCTGCTTCCATGGTTTCCTATGAGAAATCAGTACTTTATCTCGTTGGGGCTCCCTTGTACATGACATGTTACTTTTCTCTTGCAGCTATCAGAGTTCTCTACTTGTCCTTGGACTTTGACAGTTTGACTATTATGTGCTTGGGCATGGTTCTCTTCAAGTTCATTCTGTTTAGGGTTTTTTGTGCTTCAGGAATAAGTACGTCTTTCATTAAATTTGAAAAGTTTTCTGCTATGATTTCTTTGAATATTATTTCTGCCTCTCCCTCTTCTCCTTTTTGGGTTCCCATAATGTATATGTTCTTATGCTTGATGGTATCCTACAGATGTCTTAGGCTCTGCTCACTGTTTTTCATTCTTTTTTTCTTCCTGCTCCACAGTTTAAATCATTTCAATTGTCCAGTCTTTAAGTTCACTGATTTTTATTATGACAGCTCTAATATGCTGTTGAAACTTTCTAGGGAGCCTTTCATTTCAGTTGTGATCTCCAACTCCAATATTTCTGTTGGGTTCCTTTTTAAATTTTCTATCTCTATTGAGATTCTCATATTGTTCATTCCTCATTTTTTTATATACTTTAACTCTTTCTTCATGTTTTTCTTTATCCCCTTGAACATATTGGGGATTTTTTTTTTTAATATTTGTCTGATATTTTCAAAGTCTGGTCTTTTTCATTGATGGTTTCTGGTTTTTATCTTCTTCCTTTAGATGAGCCTTAATTTCCTGTAGTTTTTGCTTGTCTTGGGATCTTTTATTGCACACTGTTCCTTTTAATACTTTAAGATGTTATCTCTCGGATTTAGTCTCTGGACTGTCTGTTCCTTAAGTTTGTATACAGATTTAGTGATATGACAGA
Source organism: Tolypeutes matacus (assembly GCA_026826555.1). NCBI lineage: Eukaryota > Metazoa > Chordata > Mammalia > Cingulata > Chlamyphoridae > Tolypeutes > Tolypeutes matacus. Next base: position 52,977,493 of record JAKSZT010054030.1, read on the forward strand.
GATTTCCTTGAATGCCAAGATTTAACAAAAGCAAAGTAAAACAAAAACACCTTTCACAATCTTTGCAAATTGGCTCTGTGTAGACTGGTGCTCTCCTTCATAGTTAGCTCTCCTACCAAGGAGATCACCCCTAGTTAAAAATAAAGTGCAGAGGGAAGCGGCTGTGGCTCAATCAGTAGGGCTCCCGTTTACCATATGGGAGGCCCCGGGTTCGGTTCCCGGGGCCTCCTGGTGAAGGCAAGCCCGCCCACACGGCGTGGTTAGCTGACCCAGCGAGCACAAGCAGCAAGGGGGGGAGAAATGAATAAATAAATAAAATCTTTAAAAAAAAAAAATAAAAATAAATAAATAAATAAATAAAGTGCAGAGTCCTCTCTGTCTTTCCTGAGGCCGCATTTTGCCCTGGGTTTATGCTTATGATCACTTGTGGCCTTAGGAATTCCCCTGTTCACAGGAATCTGAATGTCTATTCTACACCTTATGAAATAGAATCCATTCCTCCTTCTCCACACTCTAGTATATGCCTTAAAGTCAGTATTCCTTTTCCCAGGCCACTTTAACTAAAGTATTTCTTATACCACTTTAGCTGACTGCAAGTTGTCTCTGACTGCTGGGCAAGTTCTGGGAGGGTGAGCAGAGAAGAGTTTCCTGGTTCAGCCTTTCATGATGCCACCCAGTAATTGGCACCAACATACAGGCACCCCAGAGTTTTGATGTTTCCCAGAGTTCTAATGAAGATCACTTTGCCAGTTTTTTATTTTCTAGTGGAAGAGCTAACAACCTAGAGCATCTTATACTACTATCTTGTTCAATCAGAAGTCCTCAACTCATTATTTTTCTGCATTTTTTTCACAGTATATATTTTTTATATAGAAAATGCTTATTTGTTATCTAATATTTACTGGATACAATATTAGATGCTAGTGATTAAAAATTAAATAAAACTTTGCCTCTGCCCTCGAAGAGCTTAGAATATAATAGGGACAGACAGATTAATTATTGGGCACAATAAAGTGTGATAATAGTTCATGTAAGAATAGCATACAGGATCTCTGGGGTCAGAGAGCAAGGGCCCATGACTATTTGGGGCTTAAGGAATATTTTTGGAAGGCCAAATTCATATCAGTTTTTAGTAGAAGCTGAAAGATTAAAAAGATGGGTAAGAGGGAAGCACATTTCCAACAGCAAGATTATTGTGCATACATTGACATAAATCATGAGAAAAAATCTGCAGTGGTGGACAGGCTCCTAAACGTGCAAAGAGTTGTGTACAACAATTTTATTCCCCAAGAAACATTGAAACTGCTTTGAAACTATTTTAATAAGGATGGTATCAGATTTGCAGCCATGTAGAAGATGGGTGGTGGGGTGGGGTGGAGAGAATCAGATTACCAGCCAGGGTCATTATAGGAAGCTCTTTCTTAATTTGGACGAGAAATTTCTGAAGTTTGGACTAAGTCAGTGGTAAGTGAAATGTAGAAACAGGCATGAATAAAGATATCAAAACTGTGAAATCAATATGATTTGATGACCAATTCAATGGGATATGTCAGAGGAAAGTGCCTTTAGGGAAAAAAATACAGGCAAAGACAAATTTGGTTAGATGACTAGGTGAATAATGGAGTCATTTTAAAAAATAAAACATGCTGAAAGCCTAGATATTCGTTTGTTTGTTGTTTGTTTTAATTATTTCTGGTTTGAACATAAGACATGAAAGTGGAGCTATCTGGCAGGCTGTTGGTGATATAGGTCTGAATTATAGAACAGAGAGATCAGATAGTCATCAGCAAATACAAAGTAGCTAAAGAGTGAATAGGATCATATGGAGAAGATATTAATTCAAAAGAACAGAGAGCTGAGGACAGAAGTTAAAAAAAAAAAAAATGTCAGCAGAGAAGAGAACCTGAAGAATGTATATAAAAGTTTAAAAAAATGAGGAAAGTGTGATACCACAGAATCAAGGCAGGGAAAAAATATTAAAAGTTTTAGAGAAAAGAAACTGAATGGATTAAAGATTTAGGTCATAGGAGCTGTGTAAGTAAGATGAGGAAATTTTGATTATTTATTATAGAACAGTGATCCTCCAGTGTAATGGGGGGGGGGGGATTCTTACAGATGTACCCTATGAATTTGCATTACCTACAATATCCTACATGGATAGTGTTTTCTATCTTCAGAGATCATGGCAAGAAGTGAATGTGCAATATAATGCACCAAAGATGCTTAAGATTGGTTATAAACAGTGGCAGAAACTCCAGAATATCTATAGAGGATTAGCTTATAGGCAGCAATTTGGTTGAAACATAAAGCTATGGAAATTTCTTAAGGTTACGTTTCTGCAAAAATACGTGGCCTTTACTAGAGTTTTATTAGAGTTCACTGTGTGGAGGGTCAGCCGAGGGAGAGTGTGGTGGTGGATTTAGGCTACTTCATTGCCGTGAGTCAGCTCTTGGTACCACAGTGATGTATGGAATCCTATGTAGTTTATCCCTCAGGTTCTCCTTTGGTAATCTGGACTGAGTTTTAATGAAGATGAGCTGATTATCCATACTTAATGACTGAGTTAATGTCTTCCCTAGAAGGCGAATACTAGATATGATACTTTTGCATTGTTTAGCAATACTTCTAATCTGTACTTTCTGTAGTAAGAGTGACAATGAAATTATTATATAAAATGAGAAGATGAATAAAGATGAATAAATTCATTACAAATGCTTTAAAAGAGTACTGTATGAAAAATTGTCAGTGGGGATTTTAGAACAGTCTGCATTTGCAGATAGAATACTATTTCCAGGCTTAAAAAGAAGTTTAAATTGAAGCCAAGCACACTCATTTAACAAGTTTATTCTGCTCCTACTCTAGGATTCTCTCAATAAAGCAATGCTATTTAATCTACTTAATCCTCATAGTTAACAATGTTGAAGGGATTTCAAAGGTGACATTACTGATAGAATTTCTGTGGAAGTTTCAATGTCTAATTGAAACATAAGGATCCTTAGAAACAGAAAAGCCATTCCTTTGTATCTTCTTAAAAACGGTTTATATGTAAAAATGACCTCTCCAGGGACTCTTTCTCAAATGTTTTATTTTTCTGGGTAAAGATAAGTAAAATAACTTCATCCAAGTTTAGGTAACATAAACAAGAGATTCTCATTATGAAAATTTGCTAGGGCCCATTTATTTAGCTCTATAATACTAAAAAATAGCAATAGCTATAAACTGTAAATTTGGCAGTAGTGGAATTTTCCTCCATGTAACATCAAGACAATACTGAAAATTGGTGCTATATTTTCTAAGTTATTAACCTTTACAATGAGATATATTTTCTGGGCATGGAAAAAAACATTCTCCTCTATTTTAATGTGTACTTAAGTTAGAGATGTTAATCAAATAAAGAAATTGGATTTAAACCATATTGGTCAAAGCCATTTCCATTTGCCCTTTCTACATTTGCCTTTCAGTTACACATTGGAAAAGTAATTATAGAAAATGTCTGGACCTCTTTTATATATGATGAACATTTTTATATCACTAAAGGTGAAGGAATCAGTTAACTTATATACCTTTTTTAAGAAATGTGTTATGCAATTACACTGTGCACAAAATGCCTCAAAACTCTTCATCTGTGTCTGCATTCTTTCACCTAAGTTCCTTAGTCTTACTGTGATCCTAGTCAATTTCCTCATGGAAAGTAATTACGAATGCCTTCATCCATTTGTTCCTGTTCTACCTTAGAGTACTATTGATAGGATTTATTATGTTAGTTTGCCTTCACTCTTTTGAGCTTCCCAAGAATTGGTTTTCCCTAAATTGTTTTGCAATTTAACCTCCCTAAAACATATTTCTCAGATTTACCAAGATAGGTTTGAGAACATCTTCTTACACTCTCTTGATATAGAACTCTTGGAGCTTAACTCCATGAGCTTTCTGTTTATATATTCATCGTACCTAAAACTTACCTTTGAAAACAATTTATCCTGGACTTCATTTGGATAAATAGTCTTTGTAACACTCATATTTATCCCAGTGGCTAAACACATAGGATCTGGAAGACACTAAGGAGATAAAATTTAGTTCTCCCACTAATTTATTCTGAACATGTTACTTGATTCTCTGAAGCTCAATTTTTGCATCCTTATTATTGGAAGAATAATATTTCTTATAAAGTTTGTTGTGAAGAATAAATAATTAAATAATATAAAACACTTAGATAAATGCCTAGCACGTTGGAAAAATGTAATGTGTTTACCATTCTCATTCTCAATATTTTTATTTCTCAGATGTTTTTGTACATCTCTATGGTGTAACATGATACAATGAAATTAGCTTATTAGTTGTGTGACTTAAGGTAAGATTTGTAGTGATTATTCAAGACAAGATCTGTATTAAATGGCAAGATCAACTGACATAAAATATGCCCTTGTCAAATGCCTGTTGAATGAGTAAACGAATGATGTATATTTGTATACATATACTGAAGAATTGGTCATAATGGTTTCAAAAAGACCTTCATTAAATCATTTAGCAAATGTTTGTTTATGGACAGCATACTGTGTTAGGCACTAGGAATAATTTTAAATAGGCCCGGTAAGGACCATTATTGAAATGTATGGTATGTAATGTAACACTATATATGATTAGATTGTTAATAATTCTTTGGAAATGTTAGCAGGTGTCTCTGCCTAAGCCTAGACTATAATTCACATACATCTGTGTATGTCTGGGAAACTCTTCATTTTCCTCCAAAATCCAATTAACCCACCTGAGACAACAATGGGCATGGCCATAAAAGTAACAAAATCCTAAAGTAAGATATTAGGAGAAAGTATTCAGGGCCAACACGAAGAATGTATTCAGGGTGGACTCTGAAATAGACCCCTGGAAAAAGTATCTTTGGCTGGAAAGTATCCATGATTCCAGGCTGAGTGAGGGGCAGGGAATAGGCACTTGGCCATGCTTTTCAACCTAAGCTGAGAGGTAGCAAACCTAGATTGCATAAGAGATGAAGATTGAGGCAAACTCAGTCATATAATTTAGGGTCTCCTGCCCCCACGGCAGGATTGAATGTTTGTAAAAACAAAACATCATTTAGCATTTACGTATTGGTCACTCAACCACAACAGTCAAAAGAACAGTAGTTAATTTTACTATATTACCAGATCAGAAATGCATTTATATAATCAAGTTGCCATTACTTATTGACTCCCAAAAGAGTGCTTTTTAAATAAATTTTAAAAGTCTATAGAGTATGCAAACACTAAATGTGCTGATGAAATTTTCATGTGGCTTTAGATATATGATCCTTTCAATGTTTTTTCATTATTTTTTCCAAAACTATGCATTGATAAAAATGACCATTAATTAAAAATTGAGGTAAAACCTTTGGTTGTATAAGGTGCAACCTTGAAAGTAACTTACAAATGTTAATGGTCAATAAAATATTTTTAAGTTCATAAAATGTGTTTATAAACTTACTTTTGATATCTCTGATAATTAGAAACATGCTATAATCATACTGGAATAAAATCCAATTAAACTACAAAGTTACAACCCTCCTTCCAGAATCCTTAGAGAAACAAGCAAAAAAAAAAAACAAAAACCAAAAAAACAAAAAAACAAACAAAAAACACACACAGCTCTTGAACAGAAGTAAAATCCAATTTTAAAGAACATATTTACAATAGAATCGTTTTGCAAATATAATGGTGGATAAGTATTAATTGGAAAAACAAATTGAAAATCTTTCTTTCTTTCCAAAAATGGATAATATGGCTAACATGTGACCATGAACGTTTCAAAGAAAAGTAGATATAAATCTCTTGATACTTAGCATTAAAATTCCAGAGCAAGTTTCTCAACTGTATCCCAAGCTGAGTAATTATATCTGGTCTATTTCATAGGCATTTGATAATTTTCTCCTTCCAGTATGTTCTGCTTTTATGATTTCACTGCATTGGAAGCAACTAATATATTTTAAATGTTGAAATTCAGGAAAAAACAACCAAATAAAAATGAGACAAGGCTAGTTATACCTGGGAAAGACAGAAGAAAGAGATGCTGCTTTACATAAGCATATAAGCCTTGTCGTTAAATGACCCTTGAATTCTGTGAGGAAAAGCTACACATGTTTAAGAGAAATCTTCTAGTGTGTGCTTTAGGCTCGGTGACTGCTATGCATTATACACTCAAGTGTAATGAAAAGGGGAGGAAAGAAATCTAATGCAATGATGAGTGATGGGCAGGCCCTATGGCCAATAGCCATTCTCTCTTTTCATAATGCCCTCTTTGGGGTGCTCAGTGACAAGGACAAGGCAAGCCACTGGGGCTCATCATATTACTCTAAGTGCATTACACATTCTAGGACAAAAGATCAGTGTAAGTAGTAGTCCAGGGATTCCCCATTGCCCTCATTCCTGTGGATCCTTGCAGCAAACCTCCATTGCAGAGGTTAGGTCATCTGTGTAACCCTGGTAACATGAAAGTGTCCCATCTCAAAATAGGAGACAATTGAATAATAGAAAGGTCCAGAAATTGTTGTAGTGTGAAAGGCCATTGCAAAATCAGGCTGACTTGAAATGAGTTTTAAAAAAGAAAGAGTAAAATCCAATAAATTGTGTTTTAGTTTTGAGGAGAGATTTGCCTTTTACAGAGTGTTATATACTGATGTTATCTCATATGATTCTCAAAATAGCCCCCAAAAGAGCAGGTATTAGATTTTGTTTATAGATCAAGAAATTTAACTCCACAGAGATTAAAAGTTTTTTTTTTTTTTTTTTTTTTTTTTTTTT